>JAQFVV010000251.1:0-270859 GCA_028023455.1 Epiperipatus broadwayi
ACACAATGTAATGATCCGGAGAATATATTTACTGTATCTGCACTACAGGGCACCATCTAGGCATTTGAACCTAGAAAAATTTATAGAGTAGGCAGATACATAAGTAAAAAAAAAAATTTTTTTTCTTTTTTTTTTTGCATCCGGTCGTTATCCCATGTCACTAGCTCAGTGGAATAGCAGAGATTTTAAAAATAATATAAGAATATATATATATATATATATAAGAGGAATAAAATAAGCCACTGCCAGTAATTAACATACAAACATTTATTTATGCATATATATATATATATGATTTAAAATTATTTTAGTATTAGTTTTACATTTTAACATTTAACATTATTTTTAACTTTACCTTAGATTCTAATTTACATTTTAATTTCTATTATATTATAAGTTTACATTTTAATTAAGTTCGCACAGATGGGATTATAAAAGCTTGTTTTAATATGTTGCTATAGATCGGTTACATAGATTACATGGTTAAAACATTCCAAAGTAAACATAAAAGATCAAAATATAAAATCATTGATACTGGCAATTGCAGAGGGAAATTTATAAGTAACCCAATAGTATTCACCATAAGATAATTGCATTGTCACCAATGACTTAAAAGACATCCGAATAAATACATTTTAGATACTCACCGTAAGGTATCATTATTTATCGAATGTCTATATATTCTGATCAAATATGAAAACCCAAAACATACTTAACCGATAACCAATCCATGCAAGCATCTATAAACAACTTAAATTTAATGCATTTTTATTTAGGGTCGAGTATGAATGGACTACATAAATTTGCTTTTGAAAATAAACATTCTATCCCTATTTAACCTTAGGCTAAAATTTGCAGTCAAACTGGCATCAATCCATCTGATATATTGATGTATTCAATGTAATTCGGAATACGGCAGCACCAAAAAGATTAAGAAAAGACATTGACTCTCAATCAGATAGGAATATTACATCTATCTAACGAGAAGAACAATAAAAAAAAACTCCATAGAAAGGAACTGCGTTCTTCGTCTTATAATTCCTTCCATAGGCAAACGGGTGAGTGCGGCGTATATATAAACGATTCTGCCAGTAGCAAATCTCCGACTACATCTACTAATTACATCAATATATCCAATCCATTGACCCAATCTAACAATGACATAAATAACCTAAGATTACCCTCCCCTAATATAACTTTACAAATCTATACAGCCATTCACGCCCGACTTAAGTTTAACATTTATATCATTTAACTTAATAGAAAACAGAAACCATAATAAAACTTAAAGAACAAAAAATAAATAAATGGAAATGATTTTACAAAATAATTACATTAAATAAAATTATAACTAATTAATAAATAACGTTGGTCAGATAGGATAATATTGCAATTATTTAAATATGGAAAGTTTTACTTTAATGTTCATTATTTATAAAGTTCTTACAGTTTACAACAGTTCATCTTTTTCCGTTACTTGACATGAACATGAATTCCCATGCAGTCCTCAAAATATTGGTATCCATTTAGCCGTTGTTTTATTTTTCATTCGGAGGTTTTTTAGTTCAGTTGGTCCTCAATGTAGGAAACGATCATTCATTTCTCTTTTCTTTAACAGCTGAAAGAATTGACAGTGTGTCTGTCAATCCCTTCACCTCCAACTCCGTACTAATACATATAGTCACATCGTAATAATCAATTATAATCACTTCCAAATTTTCCTTTTATACATATTCGAAGGATTGACTTGGCATTATGTCATCGATGTGAAGATCCCCCCACTGAGGTCTGATCTCCCGATGGATCCCCCCCATTGGCCATCTGTTTCTATTGTTTTCCTATCTGACCAATGTTTTTACATTTAGATGCCCAAGGCTTGTTTACATTTGACTAATTAAATTTATCATTTCCATTTCTGATTAATCAACCTGTTTTCCAAATCAAAGATATATTCAAAGATATAATTTTATCTCCAAATCTCTTTAAAATTCAGTTCTAAAATACCCTTTCTTTGACAAAGCCCCATTTCAATAATTTTTCATTATCTGTGCGATTTAATATATATGAGTTTAAGATGATATTTAGTTTCAATTTTTAATTCTTAAAGAAAATTTTTAAATGCGAACTTTTTAATTTACTTTCATGTTTAATAAATATATAAAAAAAACAATGTAACAAATATCTATGCTCGTTACAACAATATATACAATCATCAGAAATATCAGTGTAAATGCATGTATATAAAAAATCTTAATGTAACCTGTTTTCTAGATTGAATAAAGTTCCCCTTTTTGAATAATAATAATAATAATAATAATTATAATAATAATAATAATAATAATAATAATAATAATAATAATAATAATAATAATAATAATAATAATAATAATAATAATAATAATAATAATAATAATAATAATAATAATAATAATAATAATAATAATAATAATAATAATAATAATAATAATAATAATAATAATACAAGTTAAATAAATTAATATTTCAGATCAATATGATTGTATGTTTGTTTTTTGTATCAGATCAGTATTTTTCCCATTATATGATATTCTTTATTTTACAAATTAAATATAGCAATAGAACAAACTTTAATATCCACCATTTATACAGCATTATTATTAATATGATGAAACTTACATTTGAAAATTATATCACTGAAATAAAAAATTGGAAAATTTTAAGAGAATAAATGTAATCTGATAATTTTCATGAATAGATAATTTCTATTGGATATCAATTTACATTTGAAAATTATATCACTGAAATAAAAAATTGGAAAATTTTAAGAGAATAAATGTAATCTGATAATTTTCATGTAGATAATTTCTATTGGATATCAACCTACAGATTTAAGTAAACTTACAACAAAAAAAGATAAAATATGCAAAAGTAAATGTGCAATGTAGTATAAATTAAAAAAAGTAGAAATACTTCTAATTACTCAATTTTATATATTTTGTAATGGTCAGAAATTATATGCCTCATTAACTAGTTGCACAATTCAATCACTATGTTTGAAGAGCAGCACAAAAGGTGGATTCAGGGCCTGCGGTGCCATGTTCGAACCTGGTAGATTGATTCCGCAACATACCTCTATGGGACAACCCACCTGATGTCACCCTAGTACATCATTTACGCTATGGTGGTTAAGAATATACAAGAGTCTCTTACTAATTAAGCCTAAAATTATTTATATTACTTTACTAATCGATAACATTTATGTATTTAACTTTTTCTTTGAGGTGAGACACCATCGCTATAAGGCATTAAAGAACAGATATATGGACATAATTAAACTGTATATTTTAATATCATAAATAAAGTTAGATTACATGCTTTGAGGTTGGTAACTTCCAAGATCCTCAATTACTTGATCTGGTTCTTTGGGTATTAATAAAAACTAATAGTTATTTCATGCCTAAATATTAATCATATTAGCCACTACATGAGGTACAATGGTTAATGAAGTTTATGGTGGCTAACCTACCCACCTAAGCAACAGAACACAAGTTAAATATTTATATGCAAAATTAATTATATGGGCGTGATATTGGAGAGCAGTTAACATAGAATACTTGGAAAATGCAATCATAAGCATACAATAAGAAGAGAAATATGGTAGATGAGATGTGGTATGTGTATAGATGCCATATAATAACTGAAGAGTAAGATGTGACATGGTGAAGACATATGGGGAAATATAAAGCTCATGGGTGGGCTTTGTGCCTGGAACCTCTTCATAATGGTCATATATACTGGTTCGGGTGTAAGGGACTTTGCTGCTGTTACTTTTTGACCACATGAGGATATTATCTACCCAAGGGAGCACCTCTAAATATGCCCTAGTCTATGGGAGGGGACAGATACCTTTGTATATACATATCCAGAAATTTCCATGGGTTTGAAAAGGACATGACATTGCTAAGCTATAACAAATGTCACTGGCAGAAACACAATTAGATTTATTTAAATTTACTTAAAACAAGATGATTCATTTCCAAGGCCACATTCACGAGTTATTTTACAATGAAACCCTCAAATAACATGACTACTGGCTTATAAGCATGCATAAATTTATGTAAAATAATTAGTAAAAATAAGATTAATATTCTATCTGATTACTATTGTTAATTTGATAAATCTGACTGCAATGAATTATGGTACACCCACACTCCTAACTAATATCACATATCAGATGTGTCTCTATAATGCTCCCATTTATTTTAGTACCCAACAATACTGGGAAGCTTAGTAATATACACAATTTATTTAATAATAATGTCAGATAAATCCAAAGGTGGTGATTTATTTTTGCATAATAGGATAATTATTATTATATTATCTCTATGGTTTCGCTAATCATTAACTATAACATTTAGTGAAACTAGGGAGCCAAGTCAGACATTATTTGAGCATGAAATCATACACATATACAAATAAATGATAATAAAATAGATACCCAAGGTACAAGGTAAAAGGATCAGATGTGTTAATTAACATTTAAATGTTTACATAATTTTAAATATATTTTAAATATCAATAAATAAAACTTTAACAGAGTTTTACATAAGTACAAGAAATTATAAATCAAGAAATACAAATTATTTAGATGAGCTAACACTTTAAAGGAAGGAGTGAACATCTTTAAAGATTTGGGTACTGGTTACATTTTAATTCACTTGAATGTGCACATTGACGAGTGATCCTTCTTGTCTATTTATTCTTCAGCAGCAGTTTTCTTTGATGGTTTATTTCAAAATTTCAGTTAATGGCAGCATTTTGATCAGGCAGCAGTGTATAGGTTTTATTGAGTAATAATAATTCATTTTAGACCAAGTGGGAAGTTCAGTGCACTTAGACCATTCCTCAGAGGAGAATAGCACATGCCTTAGTCCTCAGTCATAGCAATATAAAACAGCAAATGACATAAATACCATAGACCAAAAATTTGTAAAGAGAAAGCCAGAGACTGGCTTTATAATAATCAGAACACCTACACCTTCATCATAACATGAACCTTCTTTTTTAAAAAAAATAGAACTAGAAAGAGACATATAGTCAGGTCTCTTTATTCTGCACTGCAATACCCCAGGTAAATTGATGCATTAGTAGCACATGTTACATTTGTATTATCAATCCGACTGAATTTAATTTGTACTTTTATTTTTGATCCATTACTCACGACCTGATTACAACAAAGATTTTTCCTTTATTTTAAACTAATTAAAAAAAAAAAATTTAGGAATATTTCTCAGTATTCTATTGTCTATTTCCACCAACTATGGTTTTGCAATTTTAAATACTCAGGAGGAATTTCTATTTTTCACATTTATAAGTTGTAAACAGATTTTTAAGTTTTATAAACGTATATATATATATATATATGTGATGGAATTTTAATATTATGAATTTAATAAATCATTTAAATTACATTACTTAATTTAATATTTACCTGATATTGGAGTGTGTATTTACATATCCGTATATTCAACAAACATTTACTTATATATATCTAGTTCCCTTACACGCACACAATCCAATATTTAAGGTTTAAATTTAGGTGGAATTTAGTAGTGGGTAAAAGATGATAAAACAAGTGGAACTGAGATAAAACTAAGATTCGAAATTGATCTTACTGTTTCAATATGTTTTCTAATGCCAATATCAAATTTATGGATTGGTCAACATATCAGCCAATATAAAGTAGCATAGGGAAAATAGGTATTTAAGAAAATTTTAACGGTGTGTAATTAAACAAATATCGCCATTAGAAATATAGATATATCATTGAATTAACTCAAATTTAGTGCAGCATGAAATATAAATTAACAGAAATAATAGCTCTAAATTAAATTGATTAAAATCTAAATAAATACATTAAATTGATGAAATCAATTCTGTCTTGAATAATTATTATTATTTATACGCAATAGATGAAAAAATGATTTTATATTTATTTACTACTAATAATAATAATATTGTTTTTAATCGTAGCAAATAATAGAAACTCAAAGTAATGCTGGTATTTATAAGAAAATGTATATATAAACAATTAAATTTCTTAACTTGTTAATAAATTCTTCATGAGTTTAAGTTTATTAGAACATGCTTCCCAAAGTGGAAAATTTAAACTAGCATCATTTACTATGCATGTATTTTATAGATCGATACTTATTTATCAAATGATATATATCAAATTCAAACATCAACAATTATTATATACTGTAATTTTATATATGTAGATATATATTATAATGGTGAATGATCTATATTAAAATAAGTATATTAAAAAAAAATTAGTCACCTTATTTACAAGTAAAAGACATTGAATATAAGTTTCTACCTTAAAAGTAATTAATTATGAGAGTCTTCTATTTTTTAAAAATATATATTTTAACAATACTTATTTTTTACACATTAAATAAAAGTCTGTAAATATATGTATTTTATCTTAGTACATTTCTTCTATTTAATCTTATACATATGCATAACATAAGGTTTTGTACATACAGTTATTTATGAGTTAACAAAGAACATATATTTTAAAATGGAGATTTCAAAGATTCACACTAGTGATAATAATAAAAATCCATGTGGACATGTGTTGTAGTTTACTTTCATAAACTTTTAAAGTTAGTTCTGTTTCAAAAAAAAGATAGTACAAAAAAGTAATATTTAATGAGAGGAGAGAAAAAAAGAGTATATTATTTAAAAATATATTTCATTTGTTTGAAAAAGTAAAGTGATTTATTTAAAAATAATGTATTTTATTTTTACAATTTTAAATAATTGGTTTTTTATTGTTTTTTTTAAAAGTGTCATAGCAGCGGCCGGGACACGAATCCACAACCCGGGCAACTGCCTGCAAGTGCAAGGCAGTCATGCTGACCTCTTGACCACCAATGCAAGACTAAATAATTGTTTTGTGAAGATTATACAATGATTTTGAAATATACCAAGAAGATATAAAGCATTTTCAAGAGGCACATTCTGTCCTATGAATATATTCAATGATTTCTATATATTTTTTTATTTATTCTATTACTTAAATAATAATGTAAAATTGAAAGTTATATAGGTAGCTTCAATTTTTTGGAAATTTCTTTTACATGCTATTTTTTCTTTTCATCTTATTCATAGTGTAAACAAATCATTATGAAATTAGTCTCAACATACTAGATAAAACATTATAGGTAGGGATTTATAGTGTACTATTATATGGCATATATTAGTTATTAAATATTACAGTAGATAGTTTAGTTGTGGGGAAAGGAAAAAAAAACATTGTTGACAGAACAGCAATGTGAAAGAAGAAATTGTAATAATGATGTGATATATCATGGGCTTTGGTTTATGTCAGTCCTGGACAAAGGATGGAAATGGATATAGGGATTGATCATCCTAATGCATAGATATTAAACTGAGGTCAGATTTATATGGGTATACAAACAAGTGGCTTAGATAAAAAAAACTTAATTTTTTGATTAAAATTTGAGCTTATAGCTTAATAATAAAATTGAAATGTAAATGATGATTATTAAAAGGATTCTGCATAAAATTTTAAAGTTTTAAGTGCACTGACAAAAGCCATATGATTGATACTAATCTGGAAATATTGGATAAGCCATCATGGGAATGGGATTTCTTAAGAAATGTCACCTGAAATTTTATTAGTTATTAAAACTTATGTATGTGACATAGCTATACTGCTGAAAGAGCAATGTGTAAACTGAAGTCATGTGATAACGTGATGTGTCATTTTACAGGATGTTGTCAAAAACAAATTATTTCCAATAGCGATTTTTTTTATAATGATTTTTAAATTAGAAAATTTAAATTACTCTTATAAACTCTTGGAAAATATGTTCTGTATTGGTGTCATTTTTTATTTGTATCGATAAATATGATGGCTTTATTTACATCTTTCCAGTTCAATTTCCTTTTATTTTTTTTCTTGCAACTATTTGAGTTCACAAAATTATTTTTAAGACAATACATAAATAATTCAATCTACTGCCCAGATATGCAAAATATTAATCAAACGTATTTGATATATGTGACTAATGTTTTAACAAGGGAAAGAGATTATTTATTATAGGGAAAGTATCAGGATAATTGATATATCATATTTATTAAAAATACAATAAATTATCATTAGTCTTTAACACCACACTGAAAATCAATAGGATTTGACGTCCAATTTTTTTTATGTAATTAAATTATTAATTTATGAACAAGTAAAACAAACTATTATTGAATTCTGACAAACATAGCTCTGAGTCACTAATTTTTTTTTTTATCTAAACATATTAAGAATTTCTCTAAAACATTATGTACGGTTGCAGAATGTTTATAAAAGATCCAGGTAGGAGTGTGTCAAAGTTGTGACTGAAGTAAGTTTGAATTTTGTAAACCAATATAGTGATAATGCAGATTCAGCTCAACATATACTTTAGGGATCATTTGTCATTAATTGTGTCTTTATTCATATGTTTTAGAAGAAGATGTGATTGTGTGAAGATTATTTAATACATTTATAAAGACTTCACACTGCTTTTACATTATGGTTTAATAATAAATATATTTTTATTTGTAGCATAGATATTTGATAATAAAATATTACATATTAATTATTTATTGTTCTCAAAATATTTTAATAATTTTTCTACTATAACATGACTATATATCTAAAGTGAGTAACAATCCCAATATATATATATATATATATATATATATATATATATATATATATATATATATATATATATAAAAAAATGCAATATTACAAAATTAAAAAAAAAAAACAGCTTTTGTTTTTCAAATCTAATTTAGAAAAAAAAAAAAGGCTTGAAAATTTCTTTTTAATAATCAAATAAGTATGAATTAATACGCCTATTTATTATAAAGTAAAAAAAAAAAAAAGCTTTTACTTTTTAAGTCTAATTTGGAGAGAAAAAGGCTTTAAAAAATTCTTTTTAATAATTAAATGTATGCGCATTTTAATCTAATTGTATATTTTAAGTCTCTTTTTTGATAAATTACAGTGACTTTGAATGTCTATTGAGAAATTCTTTTTTTTTTTTTTCATGAAAATAAATTTTGTTAGCTTTAGTAACATACTTTGCACTCGGTGTTTTTGAATTTTATAAATTGGTGAAAGAAAATTAGCAGACTGTTTTTTTCTCTCTCTCTCTTTTAAAAATAACGCTTTGGCAATCTAAGAATAAATGCAATTATTTAAAAAAAATAGCATATCTGAAATTAATATTAAAATGTGCATTATTCCGAGTTTAGATATTGTCAATGTCCAGTGTTTAAATAATAACGGTAACGTAATTTACAGTATTCTTATATAAATATCAATATACATAGGTTTATGTGTATAAAATTTAAACGAAATTAAACCAATCCCCCCTCTAAACTATGGTTTATCTTTGTCGACTTATGAATGCCAATTATCTATAGCTAGCGAAGGGGGGAGATGTATATTCCTGTTAGCATTTATTTGTATTGTTTTCTGTGAGTTAAACTTTAAATAAATATTCACTAGTACAAGCACTACTCCAAAGATATAGGTTGTGTTTATTCATATAAATTACCGACTTTATTATCTACTACAAAATCGAAAATAATTGTTTCTTAGTGCAACTATAATTAGTAGCACTTGTCTTGAAATTTAATTCTAGATGTATTAGTTCCTAAAATTTCATGATTTTCAACCATTTTTGACTCTCAACAAGATAAAAGTTTTTTTTTTCAAATTCAAAGCAGTTTTTTTTATATCTCTAGTCTCTCTCTTCCCTAACTCTCCAAAAAATTTCTTATTTCATCCATCTCACATTTGTTCTCGTTGTCTCATCTATCATTATCACTTATAATAATATATCCAGTTTAGTTTCATTTCAATCTCATAATTAATTATTTCAATGACTTCAGTAATAACATTTTGTTTCCTAACTCATGTATTTCATTTTCAATATATTCTTGTTACTTCTAACATAATTTCTCCATATTTTATTGAGTGATCTGCAATCTCTATATTGCTCTTCAGTTAGTTGTTCAAGTTTTAGATCCATAGACAAAAACTAGTAAAAAAAAAATTTAAATCTTTTCTTTTCAAAAACTTATACATATTTCATTTTATGATTAAATTATTTTTATCAAAAGTATTTCAACCAAGTTTAATTCTACGACTAATTTAATTAATTATGTTTTTATCTGCATTAATTGCCAATTTCTTTTAATTTAAAATTATCAATGTGTTTTTTTTTCTTTTGAGAAAATTCATTGAACATTACATGAACCCATTTAGTGTTCACCATTGGTACAATTCTTATATTCTCATCTGATTACTCTTGCAACATTTCATTAAACTTTAATGCATTATTAGAAAAAACAATTATATTATCTGAAAAAAAATGTAGATGACTTAAATAATCTGCATTTAATTTATTTTTTATCTTCCAATTTTATTCATAATATGCTTTTTATAAAACTGCAATAAAATGTTTTGTAAATATGGACTCACTCTTTCATATAGTCTTCCAATGTAAACCTTTTTAGTAACATGATGTAATATAATCATTGTGGTTGCACTTCAATTAAGATTCTTCAGAATATGACAATATCCTGTATTTATATCTTGATGATACAATACTTAAAATATTAAAAGAATTCTTATAGAATCAATTGCCTTTTCATAATTTCCAAATCAATAACATATTGCCAACTCATATATTTTAACCCTTTCTATAAATTCTCTCATTGCTTTGATATTATCCATTGCCACTATAATATAATTGCTTTTATACCCATCTTGTTCTTTTGGTTGATTAAAAATTCAATGTAGATTAGTTGTAATCATCTTTGTAAAGATTTTAAATAGACCTCAGTGAATATTTACAGATCTGTAATTTATAATATATTCTTCATCATATATATTTTTAAACATCATCATGAGTACTGCATTTTCCAATTTCTCTATTACTTCTTTATAATTAAAGTTCCCCATAACAATTTTAAAATGTTTTTTTTTCTGATTAAAACACTTTGTGCTTATATAAAATTTATTATTTTATTACAAAGAAATCTGAATTATCTGCATTTGGGATCTTGCAACTGTGGCTGATATATAGCAACCACCAAAATGCTGCTCATCCACATTTGCTTTATAATAAAAGTGTCCCCACTTATGTTTCTATTATTTGTGATTTGGAAATAAAGCATCTGCCCACTTTTTAAAACATTTGCCTTATCACTTTTTTTAAATTTCAAAATAGTTCAATAATGTTCCATTTAATGTTATACAAATTTTCTTATTATTTCTGCTATCTTCCTTATCTTGAATCTGATCTCCAGTTGTAAATATCTAAATAAAACATTATCATTGAAAGATAATATGAACCTGCATTCATAAAATTCTTATTTACCTATACATTTGCCCATCATCTGCTTCCTTAATTAGAAACATTACAGCTTTTTTGAACCACTTTCAAAAAAGTCAATCACTATTTTAATTAATATCTAACAGACACTTGAAAAGAAAGTCCATAATTGTTGTTTACCTCTAACTCAAGCCAATGTACTCATCATTATAATTAATGAATGATGATGAATGATACACCAGTGTTCATTTACTATATAAATAATTATATAATAAAAACAACTGCAATGAAAATTATATGGAGAGTGTTAATTAGGTTTCTGCTTATTCTACTCATTTAAGGTCAAATAGAAGAATTATAGCAGTTTCTTTCAATTAATTGCAATATACTTTCTGTGGCCATCAAAACTAATATTCCACATTAGATCATATAAACTAATAGTAATATTAATCTCATTACTTAATATTTGTCCACTGCATTAAATTACTTGTAATTATATTTGAATTCAAGAATTAACTATTAGTAAAATATTTAATGTTTGTAAAAATTCTTTATTATATGACAAATAAAAATTATGCTCAAGTATATGTTACATAATGTTTCTTTCTGGAAATTTAAACTAAATAACTTCACAAATTCAATATTGTAGAATATTATTTAATTTATATCAAAATAACAATGTCTAATAACGTTAAATAATAATACCAGTAGTTCCAAATATTATAATAAAATATAAATCAATATCAAATCAGGTACAAATAGTATTCAATGTTGCTTTCAATTTCAAAAAATAGTTTTCTGAATATAATAGATATAACATTTTTTATAGTAAATGTTTTTTTTTTATTTACCATGCACTAAAAACAAAAGAAAAAACATGTTTCTTCAAACACAATTAGGGTTTGTAAGGTTACCTTAAAATAAATGCATGAAGGAAGGGAATGTGGCAAAAACTAAAGACAATTTCTTGTTATGAAAAGTAAAAATTTCCATTATTTATGTATGTATCCCCATGTTTATCCTCAATTCTGGTTGAAGAAACGTTTTTTTTTTTTGGCTTGGTAGTATATGATGAATATAAAATGTTTTACCTATATTTATATTTAACTTTTAGTATTGGCATAATAAATAAAAAGTAAAACTACTTTATATTTTAAATTGACTTGGAATTTATATATGTATATATGTTGAAGTGGTCGTATATACACATGCATATATGTATATATTGTACCCTTTTGTTTAGGTTAGGATGAAGGTTTACATCAATTTACTAAAAAAATTTTAATTAAAGTTATTTTATTAGGTATGATATATATATATATATATATCATACCTAATAAAATATATATATAAATAGATCGTCAACACATATATATATATATATATATATAATGTGTTGACGATCTTTTTAAAGAAGTTTAATTTAGGGATAAATAAGGATATTTACTGTAAAATGTTATGTTAAAGTAGTAGAAATAGCTAACTAAAGACAATTATAATATTGTATGTTTGGAAAAACTGGCCATAATAAACACTGCATTAATAAGTCTTGTAAATAAATAATTAAAGTAAATTCTAAAAGTAATAATTTAAAGTTAAATAAATAGACTACTTGACAATAATAATTATATTTAATTATTCTATTTAAAAAATATTTAATTCAAAGTGATAATGTGGGGGACAAGTGCATATTTGATTTTATATGATTAAAATTATTCTAAATTTTTGCTATAATATTATTTTTATGTAATATTTTGTAAATTAAATCATTTATTTTATTTTTACTTAAATTATAAGCATCTCATGTATTTTTGTAAATCATGTGATGTGTAGATAGATATTCACATGTGTGCTTGCAAAGTTTTTCTAATAAAGTTGCAAAGACTATTTTAAAATTCTAATATAAGATTTAAAAATAGTATATTTGTCTATCCCAGAATAAAAATAATATTAGCTGTTAGAAATATTAAGTTGGGTTTTTAAAACGAATGTAATAAATAACTCAGATTTTTATTTTTAAAAATAAATATGTTTTGAGTAAAAGAAAGATAAAAGTAATAATAAATATTATAATATGGTTTTAAAAGTTATTTTAAAGTTTGTGGTAGGTGTAAATAAAATTTGAAAATTAACTAAGAATTAAATAATATAATAAATATTAAATAAATTATTATTTATTTTAACTTTAACCCAGCATTGTTGTCCAGGGTAGAAATAAATTAAGCATTGTTTAATTAACCAAACAGGGAAGTAGATTGTTTAGGTATAAAAGAGGTGCACAAGTTCTACTACCTCTACTACTACTATTGTTGTTATTGCTACTATAACTTCCGTTAATTAAGTGTGCTAGTAATAGTCAATTTTATTTATTTTAAATTCTAAAAGAAAGCACAGTAATTTATTATTAAAAGATCATAGAATACTGAAATGCGAGGCTAAAAGCTAAGTAATTCCTTATTTGCTAATTTATTAAACCTAATTTTAATGTCAAACTAAACATGAAGAAATCATCATTGAATTTAAATTTATGGATAGAAATGTTGAATTATTATTCTTCTATTAGGCACATAATTTTGCCTATGTTAATTGGTCATATTGATTTAATATTGAATTTAGCAAATGGGACTTCATGGAGGAGATTAAGAAAAGTTTGCCAGAAATGGAAAGTAAAGATATGAAATGCTTTTATTTAAAGAGCTTATTTTTAAAAAAAATAAGATAGTAAAGTATTTAAAAAAAACCTTAAAACTTGATCAAACAATTATTTTAAGATGTGGAAATATTTTTTTATGAAGAAATATTGAGAATCAATTTTAAAACAATGATTTTAAAAAAATATAAAAATTAAGATTATTTAGCAAAATGGTTTATATCATATTGAACAATCTTTCAAATAAATTAATTAGTGTATGCTGGACATAAAAAAGTTATAAAATTATTTATGAAATTTTATCTACATTGCAAATACTAAGGAACACTAATTTTATTGTTGTATGAAGGAACATAGACTGACAGGAAATCTGAGTAAAAGTAGTAAAACTTTGGAAATTTATGTCATCATAGAATATTGAAAATACATTTAACAATTACTATTTGAAATAAGTAGAACCATGAACTATTTATGAAGCAATTTAGATATTTTGCAAGTCGACTTACTTTTGTTTATTTTTTTTTTTTATTTTTTAAAAAAAGTTGTCGTACATTTTGTTAAAGTGGAACCATCAGAGCATGCACGTTTTGGCATCAAAAAAATATTTTTTGTCAACAAGTGCTGAAGAGTGAAAAAATGAACATTCTTTCATTAATGAACTTTTGATGGTGTTTCTTTTTATAAATACTGTCTTAAATTTATTTTTACTAACTTTCATATTAATGTTTTTTATAGGCTAGAAGTGGTAAAGGAACATGAAAATATTAAACTACTAACAGTGATTAGATTCTTATAAAAATCTTTAATAATTAAAAAAAAACTTAATATTTTTAAAGTATGATAATGTGGAATAAATGATAATATGTAATATTTTATTTAGTTCATGATCCAGAGACATCAATTAAGTAACCGCCAGTGAAGACATATTACTGATGGTAATAACTGTAAGAATATTGATGATTTTATAATATAATTTATTATTTTATTTTTTAGTGTAGATGTATAAAAACATATATGAAAAATATGATGCATACACATAGCTTATAATGTTAAAAATATGCATACTTTTATTTATATTATAAGTATATTTTAATATAAGGGAAATATAAGTATATGATTCTATTATAACTGAACTTAGTGATTATTTTAAGTAAGTAAGGTATTAAAGTAGTATATTGATACTGATTGTTTATATTTTGGGTTTAAGAGTTATCAAATAATGAAGTAATCTTTTCTTATTGAGCAGTTAGATCGTTATTTATACATAAATTTATTTATTGTTATAGATATGTGGGAAGAATTTAGTGATGTAGAGTGATAGATCTCTAATGATAATAGCGTGGTATTAGGTTAAATGAAACAGGTAATATGTTCTGTAGGATTTATTTATATTGGAATAAGGGTAGTTAATATTGGTGATTATGCAAGTATAAATAACTTAGCACTATAGCTTGTATATGATCATGGCAGTGTTTATGTGTGTTGAAGTTGAATGTTCCATAGAGCTGAATAAATAGCCTGGACATTATATTTAGTAGTAGAGGTTATTAGACAAAGAAGTCATACCTCATTTATTATATACTATTCCTATGATGATTTTTTGATAGAGGTATTATTGAATTAAAACTCTAGTTTATTCCATATACCTACCCGTTTACTTAATATCAAAATTTCTCAAATTACAAGGTGAAGGATAGCATTTAAAATCTGAAATGATGAATAAGTTTGAAGTGCGGAATTATTATTGAAGAAAATAAGATAGGTTATATTATAAAGAGTAAAGATAGAAATAAATGCAAAGGTTACAAGAATATAGTTTGTCAGTAAAGAATCATAAAACTTTTCATATTTGAAATTAATTATTTTTTATATTTGAACAAATGAATAAATGATAATTAAAATGGGTTTATAAAGATGTTATTTAATTATTAAGTTTAAAAAAAAAGATTTAATTATGATGCATATTTTAACAAGAAAAGGTATAGAACTAAATTGTGTTTTGAAGAATATAAGTAATCATAAGTTTTGTAAAAGTTATTCTATAATAACAATACATTAGTACATACATTTTATTTGACATTACAATTAATAATTATTAAGCAGTCTAGTTTAATTGCTATGCTATTAATTAAAGTTATTCACATCATTAATAATTTAGGAATGACTATATGAAATAGTAAATTATTTTTGAAAATAACTAAATTACAATAATAAATGTATAGTGAACTAATTAATTTATCTTATATTTTTAAAACTTATTGACTTAATGAAACTTAATGGAGATGTAATAGAGATACTATGATAATATTTTTAATAATAGATATTTTTATAAAACAATGATCTGTATTCCATATTTTATTTTATTTAATCTTTTTTTTTGAAAATACATAAATGGGAGTAAACAAAGTTCATTAATGTTGTAAATAATGTACATAATTTATTGTTGAAGTTTGTTAATAAAATTTCTTAAACTTGTTTTTATAAATCTTGGTGTTTGACTCAATTTCTCCACATCACAATTACATAATGACAGATAATTTGATTTTTAATTATAATATTTGCACAACATAAATAAAACTATTATTTAAGAATTAAAATATTTTATTGATATGATTTTTCTTTAAGAAACTCCATTTATCGTATTATTATTATTATTATTATTATTACTATTATTATTATTATTATTATTATTATTATTATTATTATTATTATTATTATTATTATTATTATTATTATTATTATTATTATTATTATTATTATTATTATTCTGCTATGCTATGGGAGGTACACCATGTGCTCTTTGCAGTGATCTTATATTTGGAAAACAGCCAAGAATTAAATGTAGTAAATGCAATAATAAGTTTCATAAAACATGTTTGAAATCTAATGAAATAATATTGCATAAAAATGAAATAGAAATGGAGTCCTATATTTGTGATAAATGTAATCATTCAAATAGTAATAACATAATGGAAGTCAATGAAAACAAAATGGAGATTATTGTATCAGATATAAATGATTCGCAAGACTTGGATATTTTTGGTCAAAATTTATTAGGAAATGAAGGTAATGATATTTCTAAATTAATAGAAATTAATGCTATATCTAATTGTGATTTTGATAAAGGAGAAAAAAATCTATCTAAAATGGATAATAATTGTTTATCTTGTGAAAAATCTACGTTTTTATTGAATAGAATTTTAAATATTGTTACAGATTTATCAAGTGAAATTAAATTATTGAAAGAAGAAAATATTACGATAAAAAATATGTTATTAAATGCATCTGTTAATAATTTGGATATAAATAAAAATAATGATTATAGAAGCATAGACAGAAATTCTGTTGTTTTTAATAAAAAAGAAAGTCAACTTATTTTAAAGCATAAAGAAAAGCAAACGCCTGATCTTATTGTTTCTGATTTAAATTTCCCTCCACTTTCTACTATAAATAGAAGTGAAGGAGTTGATCAATTAAAAAAGGAGGCAGTTTTTAGTGTCACTGATAGATCAAGTTCTAAATTTAATGAACAGCAGAATAAAGCAATTAAAGTGAAGGTTGGTCAGTCAGATATGAAAACAAATGTAACGTCAGATGAATCGTCTGGGATTTCTAATCAAGATAGCACCTCTAAAAACTCATATGCCTTTTATTTGAAAGATTGTGCAGATAAAGAAAATGATGGTTTTAAAACTGTATTTTATCGTAAAAATAAGAATAAAAATATTAAAAATTCCAGTTCTTCACCTATTATAGGAAATCAGGTTAATCATGTTTTAAAAGCTATTAAGACAAGAAAGAAATTAAAAAAAAAATTTCTAACTAGAATGGATAATGACACCTCTGTTGAAGATGTGACTGCTCATTTGAAAAATGTTTTAGATATAAATAGTGTGTGTTATAAACTGAATACAAAATCTAAAAAATATTCTTCATTTTATTTATCTATAGAGGAATCTGAATCTGATAAAGTTTTGGTTGGTAATGTTTGGCCTTTGTCAGCAGTCATATTGCCCTTCTATGGAGATTTAAAATATTTAAGAAATTTTAATGTTGATAGTACACAGGATAATGCTATATTAAATATTAATAAGATTATTGAAGAAAAGACAGAAGATATTATATTGACTGATAATGTTGATGAAATTAGCACTATAGTGCAAGATATAAATTTGCAAAATAATCTGTGTAATAAATAGCAATTCATGAATTGTTATTATCAAAATGTTCGTGGTCTTAGAACTAAGACAATTGATTTTAAATTTGAATTGTTATTAAATGAATATGATATTATCTTTTTAACAGAGACTTGGTTAAAAGAAGAAATTGATAATATTAGTATATTTGATGATAGGTATTGTGTGTATAGATGTGATAGAAATTATAATTATGAAACAAGAGGAGGTGGTACTTTGATTTCTATTAAAAAAGACATAAACAGATAATTATTAATGATAATAATATTGAATCTTGTTGGATTGAAGTTAGTTTAAAAAATAAAAATAAAATATTGTTAGGTACTATATATCTTCGACCTACTTTGTCAATGAATGATTTAGATGCATATTTAGTTAAGGTTGAGGATATATTGGTGAAATATAAATATGATATTATTATAGTTGGGGATTTTAATGAAGCTGATTACTCAAGACATAGTAATAAGAATGCTGATAATAGTAAACTTTATAGATTAAAAATTTTTGTTGAGTTGGTTAGTTTAATTCAACTTAATAGTATTATTAATTTTAGGGGGGGTATGTTGGATTTATTGTTTAGCACTAAGAATGATTTGAAGTGCAAAGAGGCTGATCAAGCTCTTTTGCCCCCTGATCCTTATCATCCACCTTTGGAATTTGTAATAGATGGTTCTCATGAACATATAAAGCCTATGGTAAATAGTAAGAGAGATTACAAACATGGTGACTATTATGGCCTTTATAAAGCTTTTGAGGACATTGATTGGAATGTAATTTTGATGGGAAATGATCCAAATATAGCGGCAAATAATTTTGTTGGTATAGTTCAAAATTGTCTAGATCAATATATTCCTGTTAGGCATTATTTAAATACTAATAACAAATATCCTAAATGGTTTTCTAGGGAATTGTGTAAGGGCTTAAATAGAAAGCACAAATATCATAGATTATATAAACTAACTAATGATAAAGAATTGTATAAGAAATTTAGTGGTTTGCGTGCTTATACTAAAACTCTTATGAAAAGAGATTATAATAATAATTTAAATAGAGTTGAAGAAAATTTTAGGAATAATCCACAAATGTTTTGGAATTATATAAAAGATCTTAATATTGTTGGAAGTAAAAGTTGTAGATATAATGTAATTAGGCCTTCTATGGATGATCTAGTCAATCATTTTACTAATATGTACTTAGATACTTCAAGTAATGATAATATGGTTGATATTAAATTTAATAAAGAAAGTTTTTGGAATATAGATGTTAATAAAATTGCAATTCCTGAAGTGTTTACTGCAATTTCTAAACTTAAATTGAAATCTTCTATGGGATATGATAATATTCCTAATTTTATTATCAAGGGTTGTGCTGAATGTTTGGTAGCACCATTGCATTATATTATTAATTTATCAATTGAGAAAACTATTATTCCTGATATATTTAAGATAGCAAAAATTATACCAATTTTTAAAAAAGGGGATAGATCTGATTCGGGTAATTATAGACCTATTTCAATTCTGTCACCTTTTGCTAGAATTTATGAAAGGTGTATTTATAGTAATATTATTGTAGATATGATTAAGGTATTACCTAGTTATCAGCATGGTTTTTTACCTGGTAGATCTGCTGAAACTAATTTAATGGTGATATCTGATCATATTGCTCATGCCTTATCTGATCAGAAGCAATTAGATGTTGTATATTTTGATATGACTCAGGCATTTGACAAAATTTCATATATTAGACTTTTGTATAAACTTAAAATGTTGGGTGTTAGTCCTCATTTAGTTGAGTGGTTTTCCAATTATTTGAGGGGTCGAAAATCTTATGTACATATGGATAAAACTAATTCTCTTTTTTTTGATAATATGATCGGTGTTCCTCAGGGTGGAATATTAGCACCATTGCTTTTTAATGTTTATATGTGTGATCTTGATCATAGCATAAAAAATAGTATGATACTTACTTATGCTGATGATTGTAAGTTATTTAAAAGAATTATTACTTATAGTGATCATATTGAGGTTCAAAAGGATATAGATATTTTTATTATATGGTGTAGGTATAACAACATGGAGATTAACATTAATAAAACATGCATTGTTTCCTATACTAATAAAA
The DNA here is from genome assembly GCA_028023455.1 of Epiperipatus broadwayi. Classification (NCBI taxonomy): domain Eukaryota; kingdom Metazoa; phylum Onychophora; class Udeonychophora; order Euonychophora; family Peripatidae; genus Epiperipatus; species Epiperipatus broadwayi. Next base: position 20,370 of record JAQFVV010000251.1, read on the forward strand.
CTGAAAAATCTGTTTATCAATATAAAATTGAGAATGGTGTTATTAAATATAAAGAGACTGTATCTGATTTAGGAATTATATTTTGTAGCAATTTTACTTTTAATGCACATATTAAATGTATTATTAATAAAGCATACAGAAAGATGGGCTGTATTTTGAGATATGGGAGAGATTTATCTATTTCCATAAAATATAGGTTACTTTTTTCTCTTGTTGTTACAGTTTTAGAATATAATTCTTGTATATGGAACTTCAATCTGATTAATATTCAATCTAAAATATATAATATTGAAAAAATATTTAATAAATTAATAATGGGTGAATGTCAAACTGTCAAAACAGTATTGAAAGAAAGGAGAATGTTGAAGGATATGATATTACTGAAAAAGTTGATTGATGGGAAAATTGATGTCAGTAACTGTATATCAAAAATAGAATTGAAAGTACCTTGTCGCTTATTAAGAGAAATGCAAACTTTCAAGATTAGTATATGTAAAAATACTTTCTTTGGTAAATCAGTTATTAATAGATTGCAAATGGTATATAATCTAACTTTCAATAATATTGATATTTTTTGCGATCAATTTGTGATGAATGTTAAAAAACAACTAAATGTATAGTTATGAACATATATGTATATATAATTTTATGTATTTAGCTTGTATTTGATTATAATTGTTTTTTTTTTAAATTTTAATTATTATCATTGTTATTATTATTATTTTTTTTTATTGTGTATTTCTGTTAAAGTGTAAATGTTGAAATGCACATAATAAATGGATATTGAATTGAATTGAATTGAATTATTATTATTATTATTATTATTATTATTATTATTATTATTATTATTATTATTATTATTATTATTATTATTATTATTATTATTATTATTATTATTATTATTATTATTATTATTATTATTATTATTATTATTATTATTATTATTATTATTATTATTATTATTATTATTATTATTATTAGTAGTAGTAGTAGTAGTAGTAGTAGTAGTAGTAGTAGTAGTATTATGGACATATAGTAATTATAAGATATTTACACAGAATTATATTATTATAGATTATCACATATTCTCAGATTATAAGATTATACCACATATTATTTAAGATGCCATATTAAGAATAAAAGATTGTGCCATATTATTATTATATTATTATTTAGGATCAACCTTAGAATGAGAAAAGAGGTAAGATTAAAGTATACATTGAATATAATTATTATTATTTATTTATTATTAGTATTAGTCAGTTGTAGTTAGAAATGATATTAAATCCCTTATCATACTTAATTACAGAAATTTTAATTGTTTAAAGTTATTTTAAAAGAACCTGAGATTAATTGAGCTAGATTATTTAAATAAAGAGATGAAGATTGTTTTATTGAGATAATTTTAATTATATTAAGTAGTTATTGAAGACGAAGGAATGCTATATGTTTATTATTTGAGATAATAAGATGGAGGATAGTATTCTTATGCCATTGAGGCAGTATCCTATGAGATATTAGCTCAATGTATTCTTCTTAACACTTGTAAACTCACTTCATATTCTCATGATTTTATTAGATATTTATTTATTTAATTTATGAAACTGAATCATATTATTATTTATTTATTAAAGCTAGCTAATAACTTATAGTATTAAAGAATATATTTATTATTGATTACATATATTTTAAATGAGCATAACTATTTATCTGAGCTAGACCAATTTATTATTATTATTACAAATTTCCTGAAAGTGAGGGTACAATATATATATATATATATATATATATATATATATATATATATATATATATATATATATATATATATATATATATATATATATATATATTGTAACTGATGGGATTTGATCAATGCCGGTGATGGATAGAATGATTAATATGATCTGATGAAAAATATAAAATCTAATTTAAATTAATCTACTCTAGCTCAATCGGGTCACCATTATGTAATAAACCATCACAAAGCACAAATAATCTCTCTTAAAGTCTAATTTGTTTAAGCTATATGTGAAACGAAAGAATAATGAGATTATCTGCTCCAGACATCAACAAATCCATCACAATTACAACATAAACTGCAATGAGCAGTGAAACCGTCTACTATTGCCCTAGACAATAATATATGATTAGGTTAACTACTTGATTATCAATCTAATGAAAATCAAATCCAATCAATAACTAAAACAGATTTCAATATATTTTATTAATCTATTGCTATTGTTACAATTTAAAACTACTTTAAATATATAATGGGGCGGCATTTTATCCTAATGGATAAGCTTCTAAATACCTATAATTGTATTTTACAAAACATTTTAAACATAGACACTATTTTGAAAGGTTGAAAGAAAATAATAGTTGACTCAAACATATACCTAGTTTAATAAAACGCTAAACAGAAAGTATAAACATTCGTAAATCTTTCAATAAGCATACACAATTCTTTCTACTTTAATATTTAATCATAATTTTGTATTGAAATCAACTAGTTTTTATATCATTTTATAAGACACTTTGAAAACCTATGCACTCCTTTAAATATTTAAACAAATTAATCTGTGTCTAGTTTAATAAGAAGCTATAAAGTAATTCATAAATAATTTATTCATATCTTCCAATAAAGCGATACTTAATTATTACTTCGTTTATGTGTTAAAATAGAATACTTCACTAGAATTTATTATCAACACTCTATTAGCTCATTTCTAACTCCACAATGTCCAATCACATTACATAAAAGATATATTAAGTTTCTATTGAATGTTTATTCACCTATCAGTATTAATATTATTTATTTAAATTTTTAAACAATTGAATATAAAATTGGTTGGCAATAATTAAAATATATGATTATAATTTAGATTCATCCCTATTTAAAGATAATATTCAATTAAACTATTCAATAAAGTTTGTACTCTTTATTTTAGAGAAGTTTAAAAAAATATCTAAGACAATTTATTTTGAACCAATGATAAAGCACAATCTATTTATGTATATATCTTTTTTTTTATATATTACAAAAACAGACAAACATAGAAATGATTGACTTTGTAATATTAACTAAGATAAATTATAATATATAATATTTGAATGTCAATATAAATATAAAATTCATATGGGAATAAAATGCTAATATGAAAAACACACCATATCTTATATTCTAGTACACTTACCAAGCTGAGTTTGAACCTTGTCATTTAAATAGCTAAGTCATCTTATGCAATCAAAATAATAAAAAAAAATAACGAGTCTTTTCATTTGAATCACTCAATTTATTTGATTATATAAAAGAAAAGTGGTAAGATTAACAACAAAATACATAGGAAATTGATTTATATTTCAGACTGATTAAATAAATAATATTGATAAAATTACTGTGTGTATCTCTAAAATGTGTTGCAAAAACAATAACGAAATGTATATAAAAAATGAATAAATGAATGGAGAGACTTTTGGATATCTTACTGAAAAATTTATATATAACAGATACCAAAGATATGAAATAGGATGAGATCGAAGCCTATTTGTTAATCACAATAATAACTGATAAATGAATATGAAATAATATGATATATTTGAATCTTTTGTCTGTTTGATGTTTTAAACTAAATTTTATACATGCAACCATCAAATCATATATTTAAAAAAACATTGGATTGTATTAATATATACTTAGACAAGAGTTCAAATACTTAATAAAGGACTTTCTCCGATCATTTTATTTCCTAAACTCTATTACTCCTAAAGATAATTTAAATAAAATACAAATCATCCTTTTTAAATATATGTAAAAAAAATTAATATGTGCACATTTTTATGTATAAAAAATCATACCATATATAAGAGTCTGTCCATTTTCACTATCTATTTATCCATTGCAATTTACTTATCCTCAGTTTCTAAAATGCAAAGAGAAGTTTATTTCTCAGAAATAATAAGTCCAACTTTATAATGCTTCACTAACAGTCCTTTTCCTTTTCAAAGAGGAGAGTGCGATTTACTTAGCCCTTTTATGATACAAATTAAACCAGTTGATCCTGAGTGTTTCTTAGCTTGTGACAAGATATTTATCCAAATCCAATAGTAGTTATATGCCAAACTTTAAACCAGAAATATCTTCGTTTTTAAAACTAAAATAGCCGATTTTTATAAAAAGCATTTTTTTATATAGGTTTTTTTTTTCCTTCTGTTGCTATTTCCTTTGGAAATTCTTCACAACTGCCATTCAAATGATTGAATTGGCAGATAATTTAAATTTATTTTTTCATTTGTTTTATGGTTTAACAGTTAAAAAAAATATTGAAGAACTTTTATTTGTAAGAATTTAGAAAACATGTCCGTTTGTGTAAATCACAAAAAGATGATAGTGTACTCTTATAATCTTTTGCTGGCTATTTATAGGTTCTGTTTCCGATGTTCTGGTGTCATAACAACTTTTGGAAAATACTCGAATAAAGCTCAAGCCAAACAATTTTTTTACAGCAGTTTTCGCGGTTTGTAATCTAAGTTTGGAGAAAAAGATACATAGAAATTAAATCAACCTTCGATATGATTCTTTTTTTTCCTATTATTTGTAAACCAAAATACAGCATTGATATCACAACCTTTATTTACTTTATTAATGTATGTATTATAAGAAATGTGGACTTAATTAGTGAAGTATTGAATAGCTTCACACTCTTAGATCAAAACACTTCAGCTTCACCTATTTATATATAAAAGTAGGTTGAAGTAAAGAAGATTCTCTCTTTTCTTCATAGAGTAAGCTTGTGTTTTAAGTCCTATAGAGGTCCCTACCTTCATATTTTTCAGACACTTATTTCTAAGGTTACTGCCTTAGTAAATTATTACTTTATAAATATAAATAATTTACATAGTTATTTTTTAACAATATTATTATTTTTTTTAAAATTAATTTATAAACAAATATACATAGCATAAAAACATTGAATTATATGTAATAATGTTACTATGGTGATTGCATTAACAGAAAAATAAAATATGTAAAATAATATTGATCCTATTTAAGTAAACTTTTATATTGTACTAAATTGTTTTCAAAATTTATTTATTTACCTGTATGTTTTTCCTGAGTTTGATTATAGCGAATTTAGTATTTTAAAGCTAGAATCAACAGTAAACAATTCTATTTAAAAGATTTAGGTTGCCATGGTGATCAATTTAAATCTATATTTCCAAGATCTTCCATTATCTATCTATCAAGTAAAAGAAAAACCAAACAAGATCAAAAAAAACTTCTTTATTTTTTTTAAATACTTTGATCATTAATCTGAATATTCACAATATGTCTCATCTACAGAGAAAAAAAAAATAAAGATTCTCTTTCCCTTCTCTGAAATCATTAAACATTTTAACTTCAATACAGATAAACATTTATCCTTTCTATCTGTTTTGATTTTCATATCATTTAAAATGTTAATCAAACATTTCAAATATCTTATCCTCATCAAAGCAATATGGAATTCATTTGTTCCTTTTATCTTTATCTTCTTAGTATACCTACATGTATTTTTCTTTTTATGTCTAACATTTATGTAGTATAATCACATCTCTAGGGGTTTTTTTTCCAACAAAAAATTATGTTGGATTTCACAATTAAATTTTTGCATCTTTACATTTTTTTCTGCAACTTTCTTGACAACAATGCTAAGTTAGAGTCAAACAAGAAAATCATTTAGTATTTGTTTCATGCAAGCCAAAGATATTACAGAACAAAATTCATTCATAAGCCCAAATATTATTAGTTACTCTCTAATAATCATATATTTTTATTGCATTGTTAATATATATATATATATATATATATATATATATATATATATATATATATATATATATATATATATATATATATATATATATATATATATATATATATATTGTGCCCTTTTTGTATGGGTCTCCATAAATTGTTGTATCAATCTATTAAAAAAATTTTAAATTTAATATATATTTAGCTATATGATGTTAATTTTATTTATAACAATCTTTTAAAAAGTGTAATTAAGGTAATTTATGAATATTTGATATGTGAAAATTGTGCTGATGTTTGAGAGAGACGTTTCAATAGGGATGATAATAGTATATGGTTGGAAAAACTGGCCATGATCAATACTGCATTAATAAATTTAATAAATAAATGTTTAAAGTTAAAGTTTTAAAAAGACAAGCTAAAATTAAATGCATATATTTATTGTTGATAAAAATTAATATTTAATAAATGAATATAAATATTTTAATTATTAGTAGTACATGATAGAAGATTAATATTTGATTTTAATAATATCGAAGTATTATTTTAAAAAATTGTTATAAGATATTATTTATTTTAAAAATATTTATTTAAAAAAAATGAATTGTTAGTTTATTTTTAGATTATTACAAGCGTTTGTAGCTTTGTTGTAAAAAAACAGATGTTAATTAGACACATACACACATGCTTGGGAGTTTTTTAGTAGAGTTGCAAAACTATTTTAAAATTCTGTTATAAAATTTATAAATATTATATTGGCTATCATGAGATAAAAATAAAAATAATTAATGTGAAATATTAAATCTGATTTTTAAAATACTGTTTAAAAAACATAACGAATAAAAATAGACTTAGTTTGTTTATAAGAATAATCTTATAAAAGTTAAAAGTGAAATAAAATAAGAAAGTATATTTTAAAAAAATGTTTAATGGATTTAAATAAACGATAAAGATTAATTTAAGAATTTAATAATGTGATAAATAATAAATATTAAATGTCATTATTTATTTTAAATTCTGTATTGTTGGTAAAATATGTAAATAAGCTAGCAAGTTGATTGTTTAATTCACCAATCAATTGGGGAGTTTCTTCCAGTATAAAACCAAGGTTCAATTGTTCGGAGGGGGATTGTGATTGAAATTTTTAAAGTAAAGTGTGCTATTAGAGATAGCTAAGAAAAATTATAGACGCTCTCAAAATCGTTTTAAAATTATAAGAGAGTGGTTTTAAAAATTTTATAATAAGTTTTACCATCAAATATGCAGTGCTAATTTTAATTATAATTTCCCATTGATCGTTTCTATTGAAGCTCAATTTACTATCAAATAGTCATGAAAACATTGTATAAGGATGAAATGTATTGGAGACTTTATACTAAAAATTTAACAAACGCTGGATTAACTAGGAGAGTTACTAGATGCATAAAAGTAATATGTTGGACCTTATATAAATTTAAAAGCTGATGGTAATTAATTTTATAAACAGATATTTAAAAGAATGAGAAATACTTCTTTATGAAGAAAGTATTTGTAAATTATAAATCTATGTATGTAACTTAGTAAAGATGGTAAATAATAATGATTACATAAATACTTGCCTTGTTAAGTCTTTATGGTTTAAAAGACTAAATTTTGATAGTTTAAAAGGCAAATAAATTGAAAATTTAATGGGTAAAGAAGTACCTATAAAAAAATTATTATATTAGTAAAATCTGAACGCTGGTCATACAGAAGAATCTAAAAGTAATCTTACCTAAATATTTGTTAAGGAATGCGCAAATCAAATATACGTGGATATCCAAATCAATTAAAAATAATTAAATAAGAACTTTATAAATTATAGACTAATGCTAAAAATAATAACTTTTAAATAATATTTTTTTTTTTTTTCATCTTTAAAAGAAATGAATCCGGATCTTATAAAAACTATTTTAATTATTATTTTATTCTTATGGTGGAACTGACTTTTAATTTTATTTTTTTGTAAAAAAAGAACGTTTTCCTTTTTTCATAAAAACTTTTAAAAAACACGTGATGTACCGGAAAAGGAAGTAATGTTTGGTGAAAATTTGTGCCTAGGAAAAAGAACAATTATGGGTGAAGAAGACACCGTTGGATTTTATGTAATATGTTTTTTTATTTATTAACTAACATAAATATTTAATTAATTATTGATTTATTAAAAATAGGAAAGGTACATTTACATTTTTTTTTAAAAAAGCTAAATATTAATATAACATTTCATTGCATAAAGTTTATTTTATAATTATACAACACATAATATTTTAAAGAATAATTGTTGAGTGTAAATGTGAAATTATTTTGTAAAACTGTAATCTTGGAGGACATCGTGTGACGGACTGTACATTAAAGTATCATTTATGGTAAAAAATTATGTGATGATAATAATTTGATGTATTTACTATGTTTTCTTTAGATCAACCAAATGTTATTTGATTGTTGAATGGATGGATAAATATTTAAAATATATACACGCATAATATTAATAATAGCAGTTTTATTTTAATATGCATACTTTAAATTGATGATGTAAATTTAGTACAACATAATATGAGAACCTAGAAATAATTATATGATTCTTTCGTGAATAAATTTTAATGTTTTCTGCTACAATATTAGGAATTAGATTTATTATATTATTGTAAGTTATTTATTTTATTTTCAAGTTAGTAAGAGATATAATAAAAATCTATATTTTATTTTTTATTTTTATTAGATAAGTAAACCAATTAAGCGTATGTCACGCTTGAATGTGAAGCTATAATAATATACAGGAATTAATATACGGTAAGTGCTTTCGAGGTGCTTTACCTCATATTCATAGCGATGCTGTGAGCTGCAAAATGTAAAAAATGGAGCTGGAGAAGTGGTATGCAAAGCATATGCAAATGGGCTAAATAGTCCAGCATTTAGAGATGTCAAAGCAGGTGTCGCGTCTATTGATAGAGTTGTTATTGTTATTAATGTAGTACGCTTCTCTGATCTTCCGCTTAATGTCGTTTTTCTCGATACAGACTATTTTAGGGTGGGAAGGTTCAAATAAATGTCCAGTCTTCTTGGAGTGTTCCAAAAATGTTGATGAGTTATCGTTGTTTTTCATAGCTCTATTGTATGTGTATCTGTGTTGTGCTGTCCGGGTGATTGTGCCTGCCTTGGTTTCTCCAAAATAAATGGCGTGGCAACCGGGTTGTGGGCAAGTAATGCTGTAAACGACATGGGGGGTCTGAGAAGGTTCTATTTTGTCCTTGGAGTTATTGATGAGACGATTAATGCAAGGGGGTGTATGAAAGCTGATTTTAAATTTATTGTTTAAAACTTTGATTAGTTGGTGGGAGATTTTAGGTATGTGGGGAAGAGTGATATATGGAAGTTTATTATTGTTTTTATTAAGGGTGATTTTTGTATGAAACTGTTTGATTTTGTTGTTGATAGTGTGAAGTTTATAGCCTGCTTGTAGTAGATCTTTGGTGTAGAGATGTATGTTGTTCTTTCGATCTGCCTCAAACTTGCACAGCTGCATATTTCTGTGTAGGAATGCTTGTAGTCCAGCTAATTTGTGAGAGTTAGGAACGTTAGACTGAGGATGTATAAAGCCTCTGATTTCAAAAGGCTTTATAATCATTGAATAATTTATATATAGTTCATCGCGCGTTAACTTAAGATCCAGGTAATTTAGGCTTTGGGATGCATCCTCAGATGTGGAATTAATGGTTAGATTAGTGTTGTGCGTTAGTTCCTGTATAATATTGTTTGTGGTGTGCTGATTGGCTAGAATAAGTATGTCGTCTACGTACCACATGTATAAAGTGTGGGGGTTGTCAACTTGGTGTTTAGGCACTATTAGTTTTTCGTAGTAATTAAGAAAAATGCTAGTTATGATTGAAACTGAGGGGGAGGCCCATCGGCCATCCACTTTTCATATTGTACCAAGCGTGCTCAAACGTATATATATACTTATCCATCCAAGTTAAAAATGTAATGATGAAATTAATGCGTTCAGATGACATTGTATTGGTGAGTTCTTGTTGGATAATGTGAATAGATTGTTTTCTGTCCACAGACCCATACAACTCTTTGACGTCAAAGGTGGTCATTAGGATGTTGTTACAGATCGTGGCTTTTTTGATTTGCTCCACGACCTGAAAGGATGAATTAACAGAAAAATTCCCAAAGCCCAGGCTGTCGATTAGTAGTTGATTAACCAATGTTGCGGTTTGAAAATAATGGACTCCCCCAAAATCCATCATTAAACGCAGAGGTTCACCTGGCTTGTGGAGTTTAATGTTGGCAAACACTCTAGGAGCTTTGGTGGAGGAAGGATAAACTCGGTAGTATTCTGAATTCATCCTTTCAGGTCGTGGAGCAAATCAAAAAAGCCACGATCTGTAACAACTTCCTAATGACCACCTTTGATGTCAAAGAGTTGTATGGGTCTGTGGACAGAAAACAATCTATTCACATTATCCAACAAGAACTCACCAATACAATGTCATCTGAACGCATTAATTTCATCATTACATTTTTAACTTGGATGGATAAGCATATATATACAAAGTTTGAGCACGCTTGGTACAATATGAAAAGAGGATGGCCGATGGGCCTTCCCCTCAGCGGAATCATAACTAGCATTTTTCTTAATTACTACAAAAACTAATAGTGCCTAAACACCAAGTTGACAACCCCCACACTTTATACATGCGGTACGTAGACGACATACCCATTCTAGCCAATCAGCACACCACAAACAATATTATACAGGAACTAACGCACAACACTAATCTAACCATTAATTCCACATCTGAGGATGCATCCCAAAGCCTAAATTACCTGGATCTTAAGTTAACGCGCGATGAACTATGTATAAATTATTCAATAATTATAAAGCCTTTTGAAATCAGAGGCTTTATACATCCTCAGTCTAACGTTCCTAACTCTCACAAATTAGCAGGACTACAAGCATTCCTACACAGAAACATGCAGCTGTGCAAGTTTGAGGCAGATCGAAAGAACAACATACATCTCTACACCAAAGATCTACTACAAGCAGGCTATAAACTCCACACTATCAATAACAAAATCAAACAGTTTCATACAAAAATCACCCTTAATAAAAACAATAATAAACTTCCATATATCACTCTTCCCCACATACCTAAAATCTCCCACCAACTAATCAAGGTTTTAGACAATAAATTTAAAATCAGCTTTCATACACCCCCTTGCACTAATCGTCTCATCAATAACTCCAAGGACAAAATAGAACCTTCTCAGACCCCCCATGTCGTTTACAGCATAACTTGCCCACAACCCGGTTGCCGCGCCATTTATTTTGGAGAAACCAAGGCAGGCACAATCACCCGGACAGCACAACACAGATACACATACAATAGAGCTATGAAAAACAACGATAACTCATCAACATTTTTGGAACACTCCAAGAAGACTGGACATTTATTTGAACCTTCCCACCCTAAAATAGTCTGTATCGAGAAAAACGACATTAAGCGGAAGATCAGAGAAGCGTACTACATCAATAACAATAACAACTCTATCAATAGACGTGACACCTGCTTCGACATCTCTAAACGCTGGACTATTTAGCCCATTTGCATATGCTTTGCATACCACTTCTCCCGCTCCATTTTTTACATTTTGCAGCTCACAGCATCGCTATGAATATGAGGTAAAGCACCTCGAAAGCGCTTAGCGTATATTAATTCCTGTATATTATTATAGCTTCACATTCAAGCGTGACATACGCTTAATTGGTTTGATCTTCTGGGTAGATATCCCTCAAGCCAAGTTAATTAACTCCAGTAAATGTTAAAATAGATGAAGAATATAACTCATGATCATGATACCTAAATGCTGAAATATCCAGGCAGTGCTGAGTTAACATAATAAAGAAATCCAATAAGACAAAGATGAGTTCATATTCATTTTTGTGAAGTTACTAAATTTCAAAGAACAAATGGGTGATGGAATAAGTGACTGCATATAACCTTTAATAGTTCTCATTAACAAACAGGAATGATCCACTGCACTGGTAACAACAAAAACAAGATTCTCTGGTCTGAAAAATGAAGGGAATGTTCCCAAATTTGTGTGTAACTTAGACAATTGGAACCCGTCCATGTAAATCTTACAAAGCAGGGCTATATGCCTGCTGAAAAAATGCAATGAAATAGATATAAAATCAGTCAACTTAGTAATGCCAAATATATACAACATATTTGCCCTTAATATAAAATAAAATGTGAGAAGTCATGTCATAAGTTATAGTAAGTGAACATCTATTCTACAAACTAAATCAAGTCCTATGCAGTTATTTAATATTGATAAAGAAAATTACTCCCAGCTTAATTGGGGATCCACCCCATATGATAGCCTACACTGATAATATATTAAATTATATTACAAGTTTTCTAGAATTAAACTATCAGTTACAATATATATATAATGTTTTCATGGTTGTATGATGTAGACACATGACTTTTTGGGCAAAACCGTGTTATTTTCTATTATATACCAATATTTTTATTAACTAGCATCCGCCATTGTCAAGATAAACTCTTGAAAGAAAATTTGTTCAATCTGAAACTGTAACATGACTGAGTGAGAGATGAAGCATGAGAATCAGTTTGAAAATAGTTTAGTATTCAGAATATGAGGTTTATCAAAATGTATATTTCTTTTAGTTTTACCATCTATTAATTTAAAATCAATATTAGAAGACAGAGATAAAATAAGAGGTTTCCATATGAGTGGAATACATAGTGCTTCATCAGCCCCATTTAAACCAGTACTCTCTCATGGTTCTAAAATCATATCTCTCCAAATTAGGAAGTATTTTTGCATTGTCAAAGTAAAAAAAAAAATTAAATTTATTATTTTAAACTTCTGGTACAAATAAATCAAATGAAACAAAAATGTTATTGAATTTAAAATATGAGAATCATTAACTTAGTATATTTATTTTCTATTTATTATTTTAAAAAAAAACTTTATTCATGTTAATTACTTGATTTGTTATTAACCTTGAAATGCAGAACGCTGACATGTCATTTTTTTTTGATATTGAAGAAACTAAGTAGAAGAGCGGGGAACTGATTTTTTTTTTATCACATATGCTGTTTTGGAAAGAAAAAAAAGTATTGTTTCTTAATTTTCATTTATTTAAACAAGTGTAACATATTTTTTTCTTGAAAATCTTAATATAGAATGGACTGTTGAAAGCTAAATTAAGGTATCTCAAGTTTTTATGTTTTCTTTAAACTAAAACTTTCTGAATTTAACACTATTATGTGCCAAGATAATACTTATTTATTATTTAACATCAAAAATTTTCAACAAGTAAAAATGTTACTCTTAACTGAGAAAATTATATGGAATATTATAAATAATAATTTTATGATAATAATTTGTATTATTTATGGCAGAAAATTTAAACCAAGTTTAAAAAAAAAAACAATTAAGAATTGTTCAAAACTAAATTAATTTGAATAAATGTTTTATTATTAATTATTAAAACAAATAAATGCCCAAATTTAATTCTGCCTCTTGAAATTTAAGTTATATTAAGAAAATAAAATATCATTTATTTTTATGGTGGAAATGTTCATTGACCGTCTGCTTTTCCAGGGAGAACGGAAAACTTTTAAAAAAAATATTTTCTAGTGAAACCGTGGATAAGTAATAGAATTCTACATTTAATAATAATTGTACATAATTAAGTGTTATATTTTAAAACTAGCTAGTTCATGTTAAATTGTGTCTTTCTACAATGGATCCATACCTGTTCATGTTTGAAGTAAAATATCTTATCCATGTACTTTTCTGCTATCATAGTGAAAGTTGTAGCTGCTACGTTGTTTAAAAAAAAAAAATTGGTTTGAAAACTATAGCAAATGACGTGGGACCTTGCATTGTAACAATTTGCCTACTGCTGAGGAAATTTTAATAATAAACTGAATTTATCATTATTTTTATTTTGTTTAAAAAAAATGGTAACATAAGTTATATATTTTTATTCTTTATTTTTATGTCAAGGTATCTTGCTTTATTATTTAAGAGCTGTCTCAAGAAGTTTCAGTAAAGTGTGTAGGTATTTTTGTTACATACAAGTAATTTTTAAATATATTGAACTGTTTAATTTAAAGTTGTCTACTCTTTTATAATTTAGGACAAATAATCATTACGTGTGTTTATCAGAAATTTAATATTTTTCTTAATATCATTCATAACAGAAATTAGATTTTGAATTTGTCTGAGAACAAATTTCTCATTAACCATTTAATTAATATTTATTGCGTCAGTCTGTCAACAAAATTTCATATATATTTATTATGCTCATTGTTTGTGTGTGTATTCCTTATCTTATGCAATTATATTCCTATGCTCTTTTAATGTGTTTATAGTCATTTTGACTAATACTTTCTTGTGGGTTTCGGATATTGTTTAATGTGTGGAGTTTAATATGATATAAATTAATTTTTATTATTAGGGATACATTTGTATCTTGCCATTGTGAAAAGTAGCTATGCTTTACAGCTCTAGATTTATCAGATAGTATACTATTTATTATGTTTGTGAAATGGAGAGGCTATCCCATTATTATATATATTTGCTATGAGAGGACGTTTTCAAAATATTTTCATATATAGTGTAGTTAACTAGATCCCATGGAGATGATCATGTCTTTGGTGTTTTCCCCTTTTGCTTAGGCAGTGAGATGGTATCCACACCTACACTTATGCTGGATAGGCATGGGAGCCACCATTATTAGCGTCATGTTGTCTTGCTCTGAGGAGCTTATTTAGTGACGTTATCCCTCATGTGCTATTTGAAAGATTAGATTGTCCACCATAGAAGGTATAGACTATTGTATTTATAAATGTTATGGCAATGATAGCTAGTTGTTGAGGTAGTCATTCCCTTAGGTGCATTTAGTAATTATCAGTGCTTTGATTGATTATAACAATATCTGTATTGTGCTACTGTGCATTGCCAGTAGGATACAAGCAAATCCACAAGCTTTAATAATTTAATTCTTCAGTTTAAAGCATAGCATAATGGGAATACACAGACACAATGCTATTTATATACTTCATATGGAGAAATTCGCCAAGGGGTTTGTAAGTCTCATAAAATTTAAAAAATTAGTATTATTATGTGGACATTAAATAAATTAGATATCAGGGTATGTATGACTTCTGAGGAATGTTTTTTATTTATTATTTGGTTTTTAAAAATTAATGTAGTGCTAGGCAATAATCAATTGTGATGTGATAACAATTATCATCATCATACTAAACATTTAATTTTAAACCAGCAATAGGTTATATTGAGCTTAATCTTCTATTTTTGTTATTATTATTTTAATAGTAAGATATCATAAATGAGTGCTTCACTATAAAATATATGGAAAAAATTAATTAGCATACAGTGCAAGCTAGCCAACCATTATAATTATTACTTTCAATTGCATTAAACATTTTTAATGCCTTGTTATAGCTAGAATAAATCGTCATGTTTCAAATAAATATTCTAGCAGATAATTATAATAGTTTATGGTTCTAAATTTTATTTTGCAATTTTAAAACTAGGCAACCAAGAAGCAATTAGTATTGGCATAAAGTTAATTTATAATTATTAACTCCTCAGAATTAAATGTAAAAATATATCCAGTAGCTATATGTCCAAACTGTCATTGTATTAGTGTGCTTTGTAAATATATTTTTTTTTACTGTTTAGATGTAATAAATGTATTTTTGATAAATTATTAAAATTTGGTTTTTGAGTATTTTTTCTGTATGAAATTCTTTTCTTTGGTTCCACAAAATAAAATAAAATGTATATTTTCAAATCAGATAATTACTATTCTTGTGATCCAGAATCACTATTATTTGATAAGAAACATAATATAAATATTTATTTTCCAATTAAAATTTCCAAATGAATAATTTTCATTTAAGTATTGCAATGGATGTATCCATCCATAAATCAGACTGCACATTATTTACCTATTTTCAAAATTCAAATGTTGTCAATTAAGTATTTTATCTGTGTTGTTTGGGATAAGAGAGGGAAATGAAATGTACCCTTTTCCTTCTATTATTTGAAGACCATTCTAGGTAAAAGGTTGTAAGTATTCTAAATTTATTATTTTAGACATTTGTTGATTAAGATAAGCATTTTTTGGTAATCTAATGATCTTAATAGGATACATTAGCTTATTAGCAAGTGTATGTTCCTAAAGCCTGCTAGAATGTCAGTCATTTGCCTTACAACACTGTATCACTGTTGATTTGATAAAATATCAGAAAGAAAACCCTGAGATCTTTATTTTGCATTATAAAAAAAGATTACTTATTCACTCTACAAAATGTAGAGGAGGTCAAATCACACAAGTAGATAATATTAAACTGTGTAATAGTTTGTTAATCATAAGAGTCTATTAGAGAATGTTTTTGAAGGTGCAAATATTTATAGTTCAGAGTATATGATTGGGATGAAGGGGGAGATTTATTTTGTTCTAATTTACTTTATTCTAAAATATTGATTAGGGAATGATTGGAGTTTTCTTTCTTTACAAGTTATGTTTTATCTAGAATAATTTATTTTGTCAGAGTTGGGTACTTCCTTTATCTTAATTATATATATCTACAGTTAATTCTGTTATACGTAACCGACCACTGAGCTTAGTCCACTTTATAATCTTTATTATCTGTAAGAGTCTCACCCAACCCTGTTATTGTGTAAAAGATGTCTTGTCCAAACAATTTAAGAACTTGTTATATTCTTGAGATGTTTCTATAGGTTAGAAATAGTGCCTCAAATTAGGAGAATGACTTATAATACATGATAGATGTAATTAGGCATCATCATTCATCGATTGATTTATTATTTTCAATCATTTTGATTTATTAGGTTTTAATATATATATATTAATCAAAAAATAGAAACGAAGTTTTAACTTCCAACATTAAATTTTATTTTAAAACTGCAGGTTTTTTACAAATCACATATATACACAGTATATATATATTTGTTTCTTCTAAAAGAAAATGTTTTTAATTTTTATTTGTTAAACTCAGATTTATTTATTTTTAAAATTGTTTATAAATCATTGGTAACAGAGTTATGGCTCAGATTACATATTTGAAATAATAGATTTTAAATAGCAAATTTCAAAATAACTAATTTTGAAGTAGTAAAAAGAAATAAATTAGAATCAGTGACAGGAAAGGATTTAAATATCTTGCTTTTATTTAATTACTGGATTTTTCTTTACATAACATCAAATATTTTAATCAATGAAATATTTCACTAAATTTACCTCCATCTGATTTATAAACAATAAGTTTAGCAGTTTTAGGATCCACTATATTTTACAAAAGTTGATCTTCATTAATATGTATTATTAATTAAGAACTCATTATAAAACAATAAGAAACATTTTAATAATACAATAAGAATATTTATATAGTACTAAAAGAAATCACACTTTAACAAACAAAATAAATTGAGAAAACAAAGAAAGCAGAGTATTAAATGGGACATTATTGGACTTTGTGAAGTTAAAAAAAAATTAAAGAGATAATTGATTTAAAAAGTGGACATGTACTCCACAACAAAGGTATAAATATTGAATATATAAATGGAGTAGGATTCATTACAAATAAAAAGTGGAAGAACATTATGGAGACTAATGGTATATCAGAGTGGCAAGATTACTTATTCAACTTAAAAGCAGAAACCAAATGCAGATAATTCAAATTTATGCCCCAACAAATTCTTATAGTGATGGCCTACATTTTTATGTGGATGTACAAAAGACTTTTGATCAGATTAAACATTTTAAAACTCTTACAGGTGACTTTAATGTTAAAATTGATAAACAAAAAAAAAGATGAAAGTATTCTAGGCAAATTTGGTTATGGTAATAGAAATGAGAAAGAATATAGACTTGTGGAATTTGCAAAAAAAAAAAAAAAGTTTATATTATGAATTCTTTTTTGACAAAAATGTTAAAAGGATATGGATATGCAAGTATTCAAATGAAGATACAGCAGAATTGGATTATATTTTGATGCAACAGAATTGGATTTTTTTTTTAAAAGTGACATAGCATCGGCCGGGATGCGAACCCGCAATCCGGACAACTGCCTGTAAGTACAAGGCAGTCGCACTGACCTCTCGACCACCAATGCAAGACTGGATTAAATTTTGACTAACAGAAAATACATTTTTCAAGATTGTAATCTTCTTAATAAATTCAACACAGAAAGTTATCATTGATGAGTAAGATGCAAGGTAAATGTTAATAAAAATTTAAAGACAAAAATTATTAAGAAAAACAAATATTTACAGTTGATATTACTAATCTACAGAACCATTCTAATGAATTTAAATTAGCAATTGCAAATTCATTTCCAGTATTAGATTTTGAACATGAATCAGATTTGAATAAAATCAATAAGAAAATAAGAGATACACTTTTAAAACCTGCAACTAAAATAGCTAGTAGAAAAAAAGCAGCAATTGATTAATGAAATTTCTACTGAGATTAGAGAAATTATGAAGAACGAGCATAAAAGTACATAAAAATGATGCATTAAGAATAATTGAATATACCAAATTTTGTAAAATGGTGTGAAAAAGTTGTTAATGATATATGAAATTATAATTGTGTACAAGCAAAAAAAGCTGTAAAAAAGACTAAGTCTCAAGAGTATAAAAAAATATTTCGGTATTAGTAGGAAACTTATATCAGCATTAAAAAAAAATGGAATTATTACTGAAAAAAAGGATGACATCATGAAACTGGTAAGAGTTCTATTAAGAATTATATAGTAATAAAGAATAAGTACTACCTAACATCTATTATACTCTCTAAATTGCCCATGATTTCAAATGAAGTGAGATACGCAATTAAATTTATAAAGGGAAAAGGTCTAGGTGATGATGGAATTATAATTGATGTATAAAACATCTAATGACAAAGATGTACTAAATCATTGAAAAAATGCAATATTAATATTTTAAAAAGATGATTAAAGATTGGAAAATATAGGACTATGAGCCTATTATCAGTTTCATAAAATTTTTACCAAAATAATTACAACTTGTCTACACAGAACATTGAATTTCAACAAAGTAAATGAACAAGTTGGATTTAAAAGTGGTTTTAATACAGTAATCATATCCAAATATTGATAGAAAGTTATAGAAAGAACCAATGGATATTAGTTGGCCACTATGTTTTGGATTTGTAAATTATGAAAAGACATTTGATTCTATAATCTTGTCTTCAGTGATGAAAGTACAGGATCATCAATGTATAGACAAAGAATATTGTCATATTTTCAAAAATATTCACAAAAGTGTAATAGCAACAATTAGATTCCATATTATAAAAGTTAGCAGTAAGGACAGTGTAAGAAAGGGTAATCCCATATCTTCAAAACTTGTTACAACAGTGCTGCAAAAACTTTTGTGGAGTAACATGGGATGCTAAATGAGGAAAAAGATGGAGATTATTTAAATCATATAGAGGTTGTAAATAATGTAATTGTTTTTTGGCAAATAATGCTTTAGAGTTTCAGAAAATGTTGCAAGAGTTATCAAATTATAATAACAAAGTAGGACTAAAGATACATGTTAATGTTCTATGGATTTTCTCACAAGATGAAAATAAAGATTGCTTATGATGAGTTAGAAGTTAACAACTACAAATACCTTGATTAGATTATTACTGTAGATGGAAACATAATGGATGAAATTAATCATAGAATTAAACTTGGTTTGAGTGCATTTGAAAGACATAACTAAATATTATAAAAAAACATCCTTAAGTTTTTGAAAAGCATGATTTCTAATGTATTTTACCAGTTCTTACTTATGGATCATATACTTGGACACTTAATAGAAGAGCAATATAGAAACTTCAGACCATTCAAACTAGTAAGAAGAAATGCATGTCAGGAGTAACAACAGGTGTTACTGACATTGTTGAAAGAATTAAGACAAGTATGTTGGACTTGACATATGGCTAGAAGAGATGATAATTCAAATCTTAAACTGGATTCCATGACATTTTAAAAGACCCACAGACAACATGTCAGCTGGACAAATGAAATAAGAAAATGTGCAGGGGTGATGTGGAGAAAAGGTTAGAGATCAGAGGTGGATTGAACTTGGAAAAACCTTGTTCCTGGAACAAACTTGTAATGGTTGACAATGATGATAATATTATATTTTTTAAAAAAACTAGACTGATCAACATTTGTCACAAATAAAGAACAAGCACAAAAAAATAATAAACAAATCTCATAAATGACCATCAAAAATAAAAAATTTAAAGAGTTAAATGATGTTTGGTATTGTAGCATCATTCTCAATGATAGGCCCAGAAATGGATTACATCTAATAATATAATGAAACAGTAAGGTCTGCTTTGCAGATCTTCATTTCACATTTTCTCACCTATTTCCTACCTCATACCTTAGTTTGAACCCCAATCTATCGTAGTGTATCTGCAATACGCTTATATACCGAAAATCCCGCCTAATTTTAAACCACGAGTACAATGCTCATATTATATATATAAGTCATTTCCAAATAAATAAAAGATTATAGATTATGTATATGTTCACATAATTTTGATTTATTAAAAAGTAGGTTATATAAGTCGTAATTGCGCACACACTATGATATGCATTTTAAAACATATCAAAATTATAAATTGTTAAAGTTATTTTGTTTGAATCTATTTACAAATATATTACCGTCGTAATATATTTTGATTTAAAATAAAATTCATTTAATAAATATTCGTTTAGTAAATAGATTCAAATATTGCAAGTTAAAAGTAAAATAATTTTCGTTTAATTTAATAAAAGTCATTCCAAATATTTCTTTAAAATAAATGAGGGACAATGGTTTAATTAGTTAATATTATATAAGTTTATCTAAAAACAGCAGATGTCCACTTAAGGTTTTCTTTAATTAGTAAAAGTAATTTTTAATTAAATCTAGTTTGTAATTCGAATGTCGACAGGGAAATTAACAAAAGAAATTAATTAATGTTGAATTCCTTTAGACATTCGGATAGATTTAATTACAGCTGATAAGTCCGATATATTTTTGTAATGCTCCAGGGCAGTTCTATTGTTAAAGTCTACTATAAAAAGAAGGGTTTTCTTTTGTTCTCCAGTTTTTCTTCTAATGTTTCTAAGAGAAATCATTCTGAGTTCTATTCTAGTAATTTGTAAATCTTGACATGACTGAGTAGAGCGCGAGAAGGCTATTTCTCTCTGGAATGGTCATCTGCTGCCATAGACCATCGGAAGTTATCACACAAACCACGGAACTGCTGCTGCTGCTCCCAAAAATATGAACATTTCCAGATTTTGCTGTTAAATTATATAAAAACCTGCTGACCATCAATCTACCTAAATGCTTCTCCAGAGGTAACCCTAAATTAACCCAAGAGCTCTTGTGATTCCTAACTAACATGCTATAGCTATTTAACATTGTTTTCTTATATTTCACATAACTTCATTATGTATTTCTTTAACGTGTTTAAATATACTCAACATTTTGCTCTCTATCCTTGGGTTAATATTTTCTATTTATAAAGCTTTCTTTTATTTTATTATGATAATGTGTCAGAATCGTCTTTGACCGAGTGAACTATTCCCTTTATTGAAAGTAAGACGCCGCTATTAAGGCATATTTTAAATTTATAATTTTCCAATTTTATTATCTTGCAAATCACTCGTTCGAGGGCGATTCTTTTCTTTAATATATAATATAATCACATAGTTTAAAATCTACATGTTATTGATTTTAATCTAATATGAGAGTATGTGTGAGGTCAATGATTAAATGTGTCCCCTAATGCATGATTGCGTATATAAATCTATACTTACTTTTCAAACCCGCAAGCATGCATTTTCCTATTTTAATTACCGTGTTCTACTTTAATTACAAAGTTCATCATTGACGTCGAGAATGTGCGGACCCTTTTAAATGAATTTCTGGGAATTTGATTGGGCATTTCTCTTAATCCAAGTAAAACCCATTCAGTATGTTTTATATACACTAGTCTCGTATTGCTGGTAAATGAATTGGTTGTTGAGACCGCTTTGTTTTATTTTTCCAAGGATTCTTTACACGGCAAAGTCCGTTCTTTTCGCTTATTGCAAGTTTCCAGGCAGAGGGTGTCCCAAATGACACCCCTGGGAATTAAATGCAATCGTCACACAGTCGCTAAGTTTCGGCTGTTCATAAAATACTTTCCTATGGGTTAGCGGCGAGATGCCCTCCGTAATTATTCCGGATCTTCAATATTGTTTTATTTTATATTTATTTTACAAAGCATCCGTGACTTAAACGTGTCACACCCTCCAACTTTAATAAATTCATTATCAGCAATACTGACCTCCCAATGCAACTCTATTATTATTATTCTCAAATAAATGCTTTGATCACATTCCCACTTTGTTGCTTAGTAAGCTTTTGTCCGTGCTATTCTCGAAATCAATAAATATTTTAGAACACTTAATTTCAAATATTTTCTTAAACTTGTATAATTACTCAAAGCACCTCGCACATGTTCCTATCTCTTCAAGCACATTATCGTAATGCTATTGACACGAGGAATAGAATATATCATTTTGCTTTAAAACCTTTTTTTTATTTATTTATTGGAATATAATGCCAACAATTATTTAATACGCGTCCCTGTCTCATATAAGCAGACAGTGGCGTTATATATATAATTTATATAAATAAATTGTGTGAAATTATTTAAAACTAAATTTGATATCTTATTTTATTGATTCCTATCACTGTCTCGGTCTATATATATATTTCTGCATTTCTTTTGTAAATCCATAGACGTTAATTAGCCACCCAAGCTTCTTTTAGTATAGAGTCTTTTGTTTCTCCCTGACCACCAGGCACCGGTCAAAGGTCATACTAGCAGTGGCATCAGATGCGTTGTCACGTAGATGGCGCTGTGAAATTTGGGCTTTAGATTCGAACTTAGTATATCTAGAAGGCAACCCCTCCTAGAATGTTCAGTTTCGTGTCTGGGGTTTGAATTCTGCAGTGTGTTAGCGAGATAGACGATTCTGACTGTTACAATAAATACCATGTAAGCTACATTCAATAAATTCTAATGCCTCACTTCTTAGAAAACCAATCAGAATGTAGCTGTCTTGAACTATTTTGCTTACCACCATGGAAAAGACCTCTGCAGTCGCCTGCTCGTAACTTATGTATCTCCTTCAAAAGCCCTCAGCAGAAGAAAACGAATGTCTTGGGGAAGTAAACCCATTTGTTTCTAAATATAATTTTTTTTTGTGTGTGTGATTTAAATATTTCTTACGAATGATTTTCTTTTAGTGAGAATTAAGTAATCTTTTACATGTATTTGATCAATGATTTTATTTTATTATTAATTCTATACGTGATTCGATATATTTCATTTACCAAAATAAATTTTAGTATATTACAAATGTTATAGATTAAAGATTTAAGGGAGGTAGATTACTCGTAAAGTTAGATACACACAAGTGGTAGGCATTAGCCTGTTCACCCACTTTAGTCTTATTTTATTACATAAATATCCGCTACGTGCAGGATTAGTGTACAGTCAATAACTGTTCTTTTCTTTGAGAATGTATCGTATAAAAAAAAAACGGGTCATTAAATCTACCTTCCCATCTAGTTGAAAGGCAATGGAGTGAGTGCATTCATTTATAGATAACTATCTTGTCAATCCACCACGTACAGGATTCAATACGTTATAACTTACCGCAAATTCATTTCTGTTAGCATAAATTTATTCCATCCGTTCGTGCAGGATAATATTAATAATAGTAAAAAAATAAGGGAATAAATGTCTATTAGTTCCTTGTTTGGATGATCCGCTACAGGCAGGATCAATTTAGGAACTCTCTTATTTAAATATTATAAATTGCAGTTGAATAATAACACCAAATAATAAATCTTTATTAAATTAAGAAAAGAGTCAGAGTTGTTTAATGAAACACGTACCTATCATGGATCGCATATATATTGTAATCACGTATAGAATAATCTATCCTATAAAATGCTATAGAGTGTGCAAGTGAAGGTGAAGCTCAGACCATCCTATCCCATTGGGTAAATATTTAAGATTATAAATTGGGGTTTTTGATTAAAATTTCATGGTATGTTTCATATTTATATATTTATGTTATTTCATTTATTTGTAATATAATAAATTAAGGGCTAAATAAATGCGGAGGTAGAATATTAAAATTTCAATGTTGTGCTGTGTAATTAGTAAATGTTTTATCGTTATTTCCCTTTATTGGCTAAGCAATAAACCACCTTCCCAAGATAAAAAAGTAGATGAGCTAGCCTGGGATTAATCTCTATCGGGACCAAGATTAATTCGTTAGAACATCCATCTTTCTAATAAACAGAGCAAAACTCTCCGTACAGTATTGCCACCTGCGCTAAACAGAGTAATCAATGGATGCCAGAAGGCTTGTGCATAAAATCCCTATCTAATGCCTACTCATCCAATATCCCCAGACTAGTTTCTGGCTTGTGGCCTTCGTCAGTGAGGAGCTTTGGATCTGAGAGCACTGCATCTAGATCTTAGGATCTAATGCAACCCTCTAGCAACCACCTTTTATCTCTACTTAACTACAAAACTATGAGAATGAAATTGAAAACACAAAAAAATATTTTCAATCTAAGCTCAATAGCCTATACAGTCATATGGGTCTGAACTCAGTTCAGCACCCATACATTTTGGTGTCTTTGGCTCTTTTACAACCATAGCCACCACTATCCTATTAGGCAGGATTGGTGTTAAACCATTAAGCATCACATGATCACATTTCCTATACTAGCACATTAATTGTTGATAAACAGAGCAAAACTCTCCATACAGTATTGCCACCTGTGCTAAACAGAGTAATCAATGGATGCCAGAAGGCTTATCCCCAGACTAGTTTCTGGCTTGTGGCCTTCGTCAGTGAGGAGAAATGTGATAATGTGATGCTTAATGGTTTATCCATCTTTCTAGTGATTATTAAGTAAAGCATCTATATTATTGAAAAATGGATTAACCCTTATCTAAATTATGCAGTCATATCCCTCTGGGGAGGGAGCAATCTTTTCTCAGAGGTGGCATGTAAAGGTCTTGGTGAACCGGATCTTTCATAGGTATGATTGGAATAATTTCCTTTTATGATGCAATTCTAGAAAATAATAAATGATGGTGTCTAACTGAATACCTACAATCGTTGCTCGGTTGCATAACATGCTTTTCATGTTCAATGCGTGTACACAGATAAGACAGTCAAATGGACTGGTACAATATATTAAAATTGTATATCAATATGTTAATCCAAAAACTAATGAAGATAAAATAATTTGCAAAATGTAAAATATTTCATATGACTTAGATATTTAGATTATCAATAAATATAAAAAATAAATCATATCAGCAGGATTTGCTATATATTGTTTTCTTTTTCCTTTTAAATATATCAAATACTATACATAATAATGCTCATGTCTGTACAAAAAATAAAAAAAGGAACTATAAACCTGTTTCACTGGAATAGATTAAAATTTTCTGTAAAATTAGATATTAATGCAAATACATAAACATAAAGGAGTTTCTGTCAATTGAAAATAATCTTAGATTCCCTTTTGAAGCATGCTAATTCAATGCAATATATTAAAATATTTTGTAAGTTTCAGATATTAAATCAAAATATAAAGCAGCAAGGGGTTTCTGTTGATTGAAAATTTCTTAGATTCCTCTTTGAAACATTTAAAAAAATGAGAACAAATATTCCCACTGCATAAGGTTTTGTCAATGTATATGTTATTGTTATGTGATATTTATATGGATTCAGTAACACCAGCTATTTTGATGAATTTATTGGTTTTCTGTCTGGACCTTTCTTTTAAAACTAAAATATCTGTTGAAATGTGTTGAAAGGCACATAAATGTGGGTGTAGAATATTTTTAAAATATTTATAATCATGATATACAACAGTAAATTATGGTCTTTAGTCCCAAGTGAAACAATTGATCTGTAGGTCAGATACACACTTTTTCTAGATTGCTAGACTAGGATCGATCCAGATCCACGTGTGTAATGATGTTTATAAAACTTTCCGCCTACTATCTTATATATATTTAATTTTTAGACCAGCTAATAAGTGAATAAAATATTAATTTTCTATTTAAAATTTTGTCGTTTTGTCATTATAAATATTGGAGGGGCCCAAACATATATATATATATATGCACAAATACATAATATATTGTAACAGGCATAGTTACATTATTATAATAATTATAAATTTTATTAAACGCCCATTATTATATTAAGTAATAATTTACTAAGGCTGTAACCTTAGAAATAAGCGTCTGAAAAATACGAAGGTAGGGACCTCTATAAGTAAAATTACAAATTAAAAATAAAGTTTGCAAATAAAAATTTGTTTTTAAAATTAAAAGTCATCTAAACTTTATATATATAAAATCGCACAGATGAAAAATTATTAAAAGAAAACTTTATTAAAGAAGAAGAAAAAAGTATTTTAAAACTAAATTTTCAGAAAAAAAAATTAAAGATTTAAAAATAATTTATCTTTAAGAATGTATATAATTTAATTAATGCTATTGTGTAAAATGGAAATGATTATTTTCAATTAGTTAAATTACA
The DNA here is from genome assembly GCA_028023455.1 of Epiperipatus broadwayi. Classification (NCBI taxonomy): domain Eukaryota; kingdom Metazoa; phylum Onychophora; class Udeonychophora; order Euonychophora; family Peripatidae; genus Epiperipatus; species Epiperipatus broadwayi. The sequence goes on from JAQFVV010000251.1 coordinate 46,941, forward strand.
TTAGCCCTTGGGCATCTCAAAATTTATAAGTAAAGGTCAGATAAGAGAAAAAACAATAGAAACAAAATAGCCAATAAAAAAAATTCCTCAGGAAACGGATCCCAACGAAAGGATCATCATGACGTAATGTCCACTTGATCCGAAAGTTTAATATATAAAAAAGGAAAAGTTTGGAAATAAACAAGGGATAGAGATGTGATAGAGAGGTGTGATATGTGTTAAGTCAGAGAGAGTTGAAGGAAAGGGATTGAAAGACGCACTTTCAATTCCTTCAGTTTTCTATAAAAAAAAATGACATTGTTTTCCCATATTGCGGACCACAACTAAAGTAAAGGATCTCCGGATGAATCAATAAAATGGCCAACAACATACCCGTCTCCCCAGGATATCAGGGCAATTAACACTGGATCCCAAATGGCAAGCAACTGTTAAGGATGAACCTTTTAAAACTGTAAGAACTATATATATAACTAATGAACATTAATTCTAAAACTTTCCAGTATTTGAAAACAATAAGAACTCTAAATTCTAAACTTTTCAATATTTAAATAGAAATAAGAATTTCCTATCTGACTAAATTATTTATTATTTTATTGAATGTATTATTTTTTTAAAATCATTTCCATTAATTTATTTTTTCCGTCCTTTTAAGTTTTTATGATTTTTTTTTGTTTTTCTGTTAAGCTAAACTTTTAATTAAATCATGTTAAATTTATGTTGGGCGTGAATGGCTGCATATATTTGTAAAGTTATATTAGTTTAAGTAAGGGAGGGTAAATCTTAGGTTATTTGTTTCGCAGTTAAATTGGGTCAATGGATTAGATATATTGGTGTAATTAGTAAATGTAGTATGAAGATCCACTATGTGCAGGATCACATTATACCCCGCACTTGGGAAAATAAGCCTATTTCTTATTGACCATCGGAGACAGAAAATATTTCCTGCTCCATGGATCACCCCCTTTGCCTATGGAGAAATAGTAAGATGGCAAAAAGGACTGCAATTCCTTCCTATGGAGTTTTTTTTATTGTTCTTCTCGCCAGACAGATGTAACCTTTCTGTACTGGACGAGAGACAATTTCTTCTCTATAACCATGCTGTTCAGATGTGCAATCCTGACAGTATGGTATTGTGCTGTCGTATTCATGCTGCATTGAATACATCGATATATCAGATAGATTGGTGTTGGTTTGACTGCGAACAGTTAGCCTAAGGTTAAATAAGGCATAAAATATTTTCTTTTCAAATGCAATCTATGTAGTCTATCCATACTCGACACTAATAAAATATTAATAAATTCATGTGTGAATGTCTAAAATGAAAGTTAAATTGTAAATTAAAATCTAAAGTAAAGTTATAATGTTTTATAAAAAAAAAAATTAATTAAAGTTATACTAAAATAATAATTCCAAATTTTATGTATGTTTAATAAATGTTTGTGTCTGTTATTATCGGCAGTGGATTCTTTTATTTTTTTTTATATTAAAAATTATCTCTGTTGCTCTGCGAGCTAGAGACTGGGGCTGACAGTCGTAATAAAATATATGTAAATTTGGATCTTTAACAGCGTGTATCTGCCTAATATATAAATTTTCCAGGTTCCAATAGCTTGGTGGTACCCTGTATGGCAGATACGTTAAGACTTTTATTCACCCCGACCATTATAATATAATTATAGAGGAAAACATAAAAATCAATAAAAAAATTTTAATATGCTATTTTTGTTAGATCAAAGTGTTTTATCCTGGAGATTTACTTTCATGATAAACCCTGCTAACATTCTTTAGCGTAAAACAAAAGAAAGTTCATTAAAAAAATGGTAATGGAATTTCTAATTAAATTAAAAGTAAAACAGAAAAGATATTTGAAACAAAAATTCTTCAAATCTACATTAAATTAAATATAGATTTGAAACAATAAAATCATTGGGTTTATCGGGAGAGTGGATCTTAAGAATACAATACAAAAATATTTAGATCGATGATTGCAGTTGCCAGAATTTTAACATATCCACTTAGCCTTGGGTGAATGAAAAAGGGAATTTCCAAAAAGTATTCTGAAATGGTATAAATAGCCCACGAGAACAATAGGAGTCAGCCAGTCATAGATTTGTTCAGTCAGTGGATGACAAATCCATGCTGGTTAAATTTTTATAAGAGATGTATAGAAGCATGGGTCTTAGCCTGCCCATTTCCCCACTTTCCCAAGTATGATCACCAAAATACCATAAGCCAGAGAAACTTTGTCAAAATGTTTAGCTGTTGGACTGCTGAACTCTTAAGTCAAACTCATAGCTAGCTATACCTGTGCAGAAATTCGCATTTTATTGTGGGACCTAAGAATTTCCAAAAAGGACTCAGAATAAATTAGGTAATATTTCCAATTGTTTATTCTGACTGCCTGATTTATTCTTCAAACTCCAGTTAACCTTATAATGTAATTTTGCTACCTTTAAATGTCTTGTTAAATAAAATCCCCCTTAATTTAATGTAACTGTTTGATTAACTAAATTCTGTCACCTTGACTTGCTATAAATTTAAATTTAATGTCTTTGCTCTAATTCCCTCTGTCTTAAAAATTATGCCTCTATTAATGCAAAACTTTTCTCTTAAAGTGGTTTAGAAAGATTATTATTTACTTCTGAATATATTTATTAAAGATTTATAAATGTCTTATTTAAAATGATATTACTATATGTTAATTTGTTCCATCTTGACAAAAGTTTTCTAATTAAATAATTTTGCTTCCTATTTCCCAACCTACATCTGTTGGTAAATAAATAAATCTTTAGCTCTAAATAATTAGTACTTGGAGCATCCTTTTTGTCGAGATAAAATAATTTTATATTACTTTATATGTTTTGAAATATTTTATGCATATACTGTTTAGTTTTAGGGAGACACTAGGTCAAGTATGAGATTTTATTTAATCATATTAGTTCATTTTTAAAGAATGAAAAGGAGGGGGTTTAGAAAGTTTTCTTCTTGCTCAACAGTAAGAGAGAGTGTAAAATGTTAAATTAAAAATATTAGCGGGATTTTGTTTTGAGGGGAGAGACGTGTTGCCCAGAAAATGATATTCGTAATAATATTAATGCTTATTTTATGTTGATCCGATCTTGGTCAATCCGTATACTCGATATACTCTTTCGTGGCTTAGTACAATTTTATAGTTAAATTCTAAAAATGTATTTCCCACTATTTGTATTTTGCCTTGCCAGAATTTTCCTTGATCGCCTGTTTTTGTTCTTTGATTCCTAAGTCAGAATTATAACACATGATCCATTCACAAGTTAAATTTCAGTCAGGATAAGAAAGACGAAATGGGAAGACCCAAGGTAAGCTGAGCTTAGCAAGCCTTGGCAATTCCTGTCCTTTGACCTGAAATGTCGAGGTTTGCTAATTGTGCAGATCATTCATTTTTATTTCTTAGCGTCACTAGAACGGGGCAGGGGAGTTGAATCTAAGCTGGTTGTGTAATATCGAATGCTGGGTCTGTCCAGTTTCTTTTGTTTCTGAGCACATCATGGTGGATTGATGACAGTCTGATCATATTATTTATGTTTTACTATTAGTGAAATATTTAGTTGTGAATATCGCAATCCATTTACATTTAAACATGTCACTCTCTTTGAAGCCAATTCCTAAAAATATGATCAAATTATTTCTCTCTTAGAATAATTTTTACTTAAAGTTACTCAAAAATAGGGATGTTAAATATTTGTTTCTTATATCACATGCTTGAGTGGACATCTACTATAAAACTTTAATCATTTTTTATCTGTTTAAATTGGCATATGAACTATACCGCTTCCTTATACGAGACATAATTAATGACCTGATCGAAATTGATGATAACAAATAGTGAAATAAAAATGCGAGACATTAAAAGAGTTATAGAAATATTTTTATTAAATATACATGTGAATTTAAGCTACCTGTGGTTCATTTCTATTCATTTTATTCTAAAATTAGCGTTCTATTCAATTATTATGCTGCTATCTGATGACTCAAGGTTATACACATACCATTCCTATATTTAAGTTAATGAATAGGTTTAATTAGAATAAATATTAGAGTTAAACATTACAATTAGTTGAGGCTCATGCTACACTATTGATGCTAGTGGGCCGGAGTGTAGAAAAGAATAATTGCTTGCCTCAAAAATGTTAATTAGTGGGCAGATTTATAGAATGGATAAACAGGCAGAATTCATAAGTATTCTTTATCTTTGATCTCAAGTATGATTGGGTTCAAGATACTTTTATCCAGGTTGTAAATCATGTTGAATTAACATATAAGTACCGGTTGAAATTGTATGTTAACTCAACACAGTTCACAGCTTGGGTAAAAGTACCTCGAACCCAACCATACATGAGATCAAAGATAAAGAATACTTATGGATTCTGCCTGTTTACCCACTCTATAAATCTGCCAATTAATTAACATTTTTGAGGTAAGCAATTAATATTTTCTACACTCTGGCCCACTAGCATCAACAGTGGAGCATGAGCCTCAACTAATTCTAGCGTTTAACTATTATTTATTTTTATTAAACTTATTCATTAACTTAAATATAGAAATATTATGTGTGTGACTTTGAATCATCAGATAGCAGTATAATAATTGAAGAGAAACTCTAATTTTCGAATAAAATGAATGGAAATGAACCCCAGGTAGATTAAATTCACATATATATTTAATAAAACATTTCTATAACCTTTTTAATGTCTATTTTATTTCATTAATTGTTAACATCAATTTCAATCCTGTCATTCATTATACCTCGTATAAAGGAGCAGTACAGTTCATATGCCACTCAAGTATGTGATGTAAAAAATAAATATATAACAGCCCTATATTTTAAGCAACTTTAATATCAGTAAAAATTATTTTAAGAGAAAAATAATTTCATCATATTTTTAGGAATTGGCTTCGAATAGAATGATACATTTAAATATAAACGGATTGCGATATTCACAACTAGTTCTAGTGACATCAAGAAATAAAAAACAAATGGTCTGAGAAATTAGCAAACCTCAAGACATTTCAGGTGAAAGGATGGTAATCACCAAGGCTAGCTAAGCTCAGCTTGCGCTGGGTCTTCCCAATTTTGTCTTTCATATTCTGACCAAAATTTAGCTTGTGAATATATCACGTTTTATAATTTAACTTAGCAATCAAAGAACAACAACACATGATCAAGCAAAATGCTGGCAATGCAAAATACAAACACTGAAAAATTACATTTTTAAAATTAAATATGAAAATTGTACTGAGCCATGAAAAATTATACTGATATTATATGGATTGATCAAGATCGGATCAACATAAAATAAGCATTCAGATTATTATGAATATCATTTTCTGGGCGACATGTCTCTCCCCTCAAAACAAAATTCCACCAATATTTTTAATTTACCATTTTACACAGTCTTACTATTTTGCAAGAAGAAACTTTCTAAAAAACCCTCCCTTTCATTCCTATAACAAAAAATAATATAATTAAATAAAATTTCATACTTGACACAGCATCTCCCCCAAAACTAAACCATATACACATAAAATATTTCAAAATATATAAAGTAATATAAAATTATTTCATTTCGATGAAAAGGGTGCTCCAAGTAATAATCATTTAGAGGTAGAGAGTTATTCATTTACAGACAGATGTTGGTAGGGAAATAGGAAACAAAATTATTTAATTATAAAACTTTTGTCAAGATGGAACAAATTGGCATATAAATTATTTTAAGTCAGACATTTATAAATCTTTAACAAATACATTCAGAAGTAAATAATAATAATAATCTTTCTAAATCACTTTAAGAGAAAAGTTTTACATAATTTTAAGACACATAGAGTTAGAGCAGAGACATTAAGTTTAAATTTATAGCAAAATAAAGTTACAAAATTTAGTTAATCAAACAGTTACATTAAATTAAGGGGAATTTCATTTAAGAAGACATTTGTCAACTGGAGTTTCAAAAATAAATCAGACGTTAGAAATAAACAATTGAAAACATATTACCTAATTTATTCTGAGTCCTTTTTGGAAATTTTTAGATCCACAATGAAACATGAATTTCTGCACAGGCATAGCTAGCTATGAGTTTGATTTAATGGTTCAACAGTTCAGTAGTCCAACATTTAAATATTTTGATGAGGTTTCTCTGGCTTATGGTACTTTGGCGATCATACGTGGGACAAATGGAGAAATGGGCAGGCTAAGAGCCATCTACCCCACTACCATGCTTCTATACATCTCTATATTTATTTAAAAATTTAACCGGCATGCATTTGCCATATACTGACTGAACAAATCTATGACTGGCTGACTCCTATTGGGCTATTTATACCCTTTCAGAATACTTTTTGGAAATTCCCTTTTTCATTCACCCAAGGCTACGTGGATATGTTAAAATTGCGGTGACTGCAATCATCGATCTAAAATATTTTTATATTGTATTCTTAAGATCCACTCTCCCAATAAACCCAATGCTATTATTGTTTCAAATCTACTTTTAATTTAATGTAGATTTGAAGATTTTTGTTTCAAATATCTTTTCCGTTTTACTTTTAATTTAATTAGAAATTCCATTACCATTTTGTAAATGGACTTTCTTTTCTTTTACACTAAGAAATGTTAGCAGGGTATATCATGAAAGTAAATCTCCAAAATAAAATATTAAAAAAAAAAGAAGCATATTAATAATTTATTTATTGATTTGTACAAAAGATTCCATCTGTAATTACGTATACATGTATTTACGCATATATATATATATGTTCTGGCCCCTCCAATATTTATAATAATAAAAAATTAAATAGAAAATTGATATTTTATTCACTTATTAGCTGGTCTAAAAATTAAATGTATATAAGATGGCAGAGGGAAAGTTTTATAAACATCGTTACACACGTGAATCTGGTTCGATTCTAGTCTAGCAATCTAGAAAGAAGTGAAGCGTGGATCTGGCCTCCATGACAGCAGTTGGAAATGCTTCGACTCTGGTGATGCTAAACTTGAGAAAGGGAAGTTCAATGACAATCTTTAATTTAGATATCTACAACTGCATATCATTTGACTTAATTGGAAAACTGTCTAACAGTAAATACTGGACATTGTAAAGCTAGAAGATGAGTAACTTGATTCATGTACTTTATCACTAAGATATAAATACTAAAATCACAAATGAATACATAAACAATGGAAAAATAACATTATGAAAATTGATAGTACATCAATTTCACAAGCTAGATTATATATTTCACTTACTGGAAGATACCAAATGCAAAGAATTCAAGTTTATGTACCAATTAAGTTCTCATTTTGATGACAAAGTAGAGGATTTTTATATACATGTATAAAATGCTTTTGACCAAATCAAATATTTTAAAATTATTATTGGAAACATTAATGCTTCAATTGACAGGAAGGAGAGAGAGTAAAAGTTAAAGGAAAACTATAATTTATGAATGCATTAAGAAAAATGCTAAAGAAATGAACATAAAAACATACAAATTAAGGTACAGCTGAATTGGCTCATATTCTGACCAAATGTAAGTATTTACTTAAATATTGCAAAAATGATTGTCACTTAGTAACATACATGTGTAAATGTGGAACCAGACAGATGAAAACTACTAAAAAAAAAGTTGATATTCCTAACTTTCAGTAACCTAGCAATGAAATTAAATTGGAACTTCAAAATCAATACAAAATATTATCAGATGTTGATAATGATTTCAAATTGAACTGAAGTCAATAAAGATCTAATATGTTGGACTATTTCCATCATCTATAAATGGATCTTGAATGTGTAAAAAATTTTAACTTTATTTATATTTTTCAAATACAAACAACTTGTTAGTAATAACACAGAAATAGACAACAAAGGTTAGTAAATACATAACATTTCAATTAGTATTCTCCACTCTTCTTCAGATGTTTCAGGCCTGATATGCATGGTGACAGTATTTGCATAGAAGTTGAACTCGCACTTTTAGATTCTTGAATTTAAGGCAAACACTCTAACCAACTGAACTATTTTTACAAAGCTCAGTTGATTAGAGTGTTGGCCTTAAATTCAATATTCAAGAATCTAATCCTTTGAGTTCAACTTCTATGTGAATACTATCACTGTGAATACCAGACCATTAACACATGAAGAAGAGTGGAAAATACTACTCGAAATGTTGTATAATTACTAATCTGTGTTGTTTATTTGTGTGTTATTGCTAACAAGTTGATTGTATTTGAAAAGTTTAAATAAAGTTTAATATGCATTCATAGATAATGGAAATAGTCCGACATATCACAATAATATATCATCATCCGAAACCTTCAGGTGAAATCAATAAACATCTGCAAAAGAGATGGAAGCAGTTTACCAATAGTGTAGTACAGTAAGACAATGCATGATAAAATGAAGTAATATGAAAACTTTTAAAAATAAACTATTAAAATAAATGAATATTTACAGTTTTAAAAAATGATACAAAAAAGAATTAATATAAAATATATATTTGTGAATTGGCAAGGAAAATTACAGAAAATAAAAAATCCAAATAGCATAAAACAACATCTGAATAATGGAAAACATTCATTTCAGCTACAAAAATAAAAGGATTATTATTAACAAAAAGGAATGTCAGGAAATGTGTACAAAAGTTACAGAAAGAAGTGCTATAAAAACCATTCACACAAAGAATACTCTACATTACTGGAAATACCAAGTACTTTACATGAAAAGATAAAATAGGCAAATAAATCTATTAAGGAAAATTTTAGAAAAAGATGTAATTATTTTTGGTATTTAAAAAAAAAAAAATAATAATAATATTTTTTGACAAACTTCATTGTTAAATATATAAGTAATAAAGATATAACAGATAATTGGAAGAATGTAGTAATTATCATTTAAAAAAGATGATAAACAAGATTTATAAATTCTATATTAAACTTTACCAAGATACTTACAGTTAATCTAAAGTGAACACTGGATTTGAAACAATACCCAAACAAAACAGATTTTAAGTTTTAAAAGTTAGAAAAGAATCAAGAAATTGCCATTATATTTTTTATTTATAGGTAAGAGAAATCCATTTCATTTTATAGACATTTACATCAGTATTAAAACTTCTAATGATCAAAATACGGGAAAAAAGAATTTTGACATGTGTTGAAGAATATCACAATGCAATGACAGTGATTTGATTATTTGATATTAGGAAAATTGATATTGAAAAAAAATATATACAAGATGATTCCATATCTCAAAAACTTTTACTTCAAGAAATACATTATGGAGTATAATAGGAAGTTAAGGAATTAAAAATGTAGAGATTACTTAAATTATTTAGATTTTGAAAATGATGTGACTGATCTTTGAAATAATGCGTGAGATTTAGGAAATTTTACAAGTATTATCAGATGAAAGTAGAAAAATGGAGTAAAAATAAATGTAAAAAGCTGAAGCAATATTGAATGAATTCTCTCAGAAAAAAAGGATAAATACTAATGATTAAAATGTTAAATAGTTGTAAATATACATAGAATCGTAATATAAAATTTATCCTAGAATTAAAGTTGGAGGACTAAGCATTCGAAAGAAAGATTTTTAATGTACGAGTTTTTTCATTTCTCATTTATGTATCTCAAACTTCAAAATTTAATACAAAATCAATAGAAAAAATTGAGACTATTCATCATAATATGAAGATGACTATTAAAAATAGCAAGAAAAGTACGAAAACAAAATGTGACAGAAGCAAATTATTACTACTGCTACTCAAGGAATAGACTGAAATAGAGCTGAGCTGAATATATTGTTAGAAAATGTAGGTAATAATAGATGGAAAGTTTAAGTTTAAAATTAGATTCCAATAATTGCTGAAGATTTGAAAATTCACATGTGAAATGGATGGAGAAAATACAAATGATTGCTGGTATGATATGGAAAAGTCTATGGATCAAAGAAACTGGATTAAATTTAGAAAGATCTTCTTACAGTGAATCAAAAATGTCTGAAAATGATATTAATGAATAACTCAAAGAACTGCTACAGTATTAACAGTATTTTTAGAATATATACAGATATTAATTTGTAACGATTGTTAATCTAAAAAAGAATAGATAGCATTGCACTGATATAAAGATAAGTAAATAAATAATGAAGCATTTTTCATAAGTAATATAAAATCAAATAGCATTCAGTAGAATGCACTTAGAAACATTCCAGTTTAAAAGTACAGTAGCGTATTTCTGCTTTTGGCTACTTTATATATAATGGTTGCCTTTGACAAAGGTGCTCAGAATAAAAATATATTAAGAGTTTTGATTTTCTCAATACTTTCTCCAAATAGGTAGAAGTTTTAGTATTGCCTTTAACTCACTGCAATATCATGAAATAATAAATACCATTTTCAGACAAGTGTTTGAGAGGAATGCCCTTTCAAACTGCCTACGAAAATGACCGACACTTCTCTTAATTATTTTTAATTGTGTATTCATTAAGATTTTGTCATTATGCAGCCATATAATAAATGTCATAACAATTGTTGTAAACAGAGCATTTATAATTTCCAATGATTCAATTCATTTCAAATATAAAATAATGTCAACAATAGTTTATTTAAATGAATATATATTTTTGTGCACGTTTACTCAGAAAAACATGGTATGTAACACTACCCTTACACTTTAACATAAATTGGATTGGTGGTATTTATCTAAAAAAAAGATGACTTTTAATTTGACATGTCATATGATTTTAAAACAGATGAAAAAGTTCTTAGCTCAAAATGCATTTCCTATGATGCCAGACAGGATTTCTTCAGCATTTGGCAATGTAAAATGCCAAAGTACTGTGAAGATTTAGTAATTCAACTTATTTCAAATTAAAAATGAAGATGGTAATTTTTTATTTATGTTATATATGAATTAAGTAAATGCAACAGTGAAATAAATTGACACCTGCATATATAACTTAATAAATATATTTATGGTATTATTTAAATAAATAAAAACTATCTTGCCTTCAAAACAGATCAAAAAATTGTTAGTTCAAAATATATTGTGAGGACTGTTACATGTTTTTCACTATTTGGCAATGTAAAAAATAAAATGAAAATTGCCTTAGCATGATTCTACCACTTAACAAGAACTAACCTATGTTCAAACCTTATATCCCATCCAACTCCTTTAGTCGTGTATACATATTTTATGTATATATTTGAGATGCACGCCCAAAAGTTATAAAGTTTAACTTTTCTATATGTTTTTTTTATTATTAATTCTTTTTTATTAAATTAAAGTACATAGGTGTGGCTCAAATATATATATTATAGAAGCAAACATACTAACAAAATATTAGTTTTATAAATATTTTATTATACGTTGTTTATAAAAATTTTTTTTACTAATTAAACTGTATATTTTTATAAAATCCGAGATAGAAGATGCTACCGTTAATTGTCCAAAAATACTTAAAGGGGTGGAAATATAACATTGTTTTAGTCTTGGGAAGGAATTTTTAATTAGTTTTTACTTAAAATTAAATGGGGATTAAGATTAACGATTGTACTTTTGTTATTAACATTTTTGTCAAATCTATTTCCAATCTGGGAATAGATTTGAATTTTATTTTTGGACAGTTATCTAATGGGTGCATCTTCAAAAACAATGAACAAAGAAAGCTTAAGATTTTCTTTAGATTAAAGATTATTTCAACTAGAAATAAGAAATTGAAGGCATTCTTCAAATACCTGAGAGGTGTATAAAATGGGCTAATTTTGACCGCCAAAGGGATAGTTACTATTGAGAGAACTGAGCAATCAACATATCCCACGCTGCTCTGATTTTCAGAATAATGATCGCGTAGAAAAACCAATTACCCTTTCTGATCCTTGTTGGTCATCTGCCGCTACCGTACCATCATGATCTCGTAGAATAAAGTAAAAGACCGACCTGAGAACTTTAGAATGCTAATCAGAAGTTTGCTGTTACCTAAGAACTTGCACGGATCCTTTTAATGGCCCTGACATTTTAAAATGGACTCTTAAGAAATTGTGCAAGGTAATTAATTATTAACATACCACCTGAAAGTAAATCTAGCTTAACTAATCTCATCAAAATTTCTTTCATGACTGATTTAAATTTGTATCTTTCTAATATGTAAATTGCTCTCAAATAATTTTTATAAATCTAATTCTCTCCTGTATGCTTTAGCTTTCTTTAACTTTAGTGTGGTGAATTATTTATATGAAGTTATAATTTGATTTTATGGGTACGCTTTTATTATTAACATGTAAATCTCAACCAATCTGATGATCTGAAATTCTCAAAATCTTTCCTTTCCTCTTTTTAATTAAACCTCCATGAAGGTTATTAACTTCCTCTTAAAATATAATGTATGATTAATTAATACGCTCGCCAGATTTTATGTTTTAGTATAAAAATTGTTATTTGTCCAACTCCGAATACAATAAACTAATTCTACCTGGAGTGAATCCAGAACTTAGGGTAATTAACGCTCTGAAATCTTAAAATGTTATTTATTCAATTCTGAAAAGGTGACTTATTAGTTGTTTTCCATAACTGCTAGTTTTCTTTTATTTTTCCATGCTCTTAAAATATCAAGTATTTAAATAGTCCAATTATTAACAAAATCCATGAAGGTGGAAATTATTTTAAATATCAGAAAAGGAAGAGGATAAATTTTAATGTATATTTTAGTATTTCAGTTTTTAAATAAAATCTTGTATATATATATATGTTACAGTGGCATAGTGTACTATTTGTTTAAATTATGACTTTCAATCAAGAGTCATTTATTTTAAAGCAGTAAATCCTATTCCATGTCATTAGTGACATTCATCCGTAATACATTACGGACATTCGGCTTCTCTTCGTGAATTTATATATATATATTGTGCTTCTAATCTGGGGGTTGCGATAAGATCGAACCCATAGATTTCTTCTCATGTTCTGTCCTGAAGATAATTGAGCTTCCCAGGACTACCCTTCGTATAAAAGGCCTCTGCGTATCAGTGATTTGAGAATGCCTGGCCTATGTCATGCCTAACCACATTTCTCTAAGCACTGCCCTAAAGAGGGAGTCTTAGATTTTGTTTTATGTCAAGAAGCATGCTCCTTCTCTTTGATTTCTCCCTCATTATGTCAATACCACCACTTCTTCATATTATTATTTCTTCTGCCTATGACCTAATTTTAATGCTATAATATTAAAATTGCATTCTGCTCAAAAATATATATACATATGCCAAATATTACTAATTTTATTAATTAAAATGTTATTTCATTCATATTATACAATCCCACCATCGTAATTTGTTGTTCCTGTATTTAAGACTATATGCCTTAGGGAAAATAAAATGTTCTTTTTGTAAATATTAATGAAAAGAATTGTTAATGAATATTTTGTCTTATAATCAAATATAACTTTTACTTTTCAAATGTATTTTCTTTTCACAACTGAAATGGCGTGAAAATAGTTTTCTTATATATATAATGAATCCTAGAATGAATCCCTGAAATCATATGTTAGTTACTGCATTTCAGAATTATAAACCAAAACATTAAAAGCAATATTATGTACTCTTTCTAATAAGTGATTGGCATCTTAATCATACCCCCCCAAAGATGTGTGTTAATGTCTATCTACTATTTAATTGATAAAAAAGCATATGAGAAATAATAACGTGAATGACAATATGTAATTATCTACAGCTTAATAGACCATTCATTCACACACATCCTAATGTATATAACTAACTTTTTATATATTAAACAATTTTTTAATTGTCTAATTTATGAGTAGTTCGAATTACTTTTTCTCCACTTCCACACGTACAACCATGTGTCTGCATATTTTAATTTAGTTATAATGTAAGTAATATATGCCTCATTGTCTTCTCTGGTCTGCAAGTGGGCCAGACTTAGAATTAAATTCTCATGTGACATCACTATTATGTAATTCATTAGGTATTTGATCTGGTGTGAAATGAGTTTGAATCCAGGATGGTCCCTGACTTAAATCTCAGGCTTGACTGGCTTTGAAGTACATTTCATTGAGTTCCAGCTCATGTTAGATGGATCAACATGTTTTGACTGGTACAATATTTAAATTAAAATACATATAATCCAGTATACAGAATTATACTTTGAACATTGTATAAGTTTTTGAATAATTACCTAATTATACTATACCGTAAATGCACTGATGGTACAAGTATTTAAACTTGTGTAATACTGGTATTTTTTTCCCCAGAAAGATTAATCTACAAAAATAATATTATAATAATAAATTATGTAAATTAGCATAGCTAATAAAAAGACAAGGAGATTCTTAATGCGCAGCAGTCAGTTAAGAGTGAAAACAAAAAAATGGCTGCCAAAATGCTGAACAATAATAGTTTTAGTAAAATTGCTTACTGTTAAAATTCAGATGGAAAGAAATTCACATAGAATTTAATTAAAAGTAAATAAACCATTAGAAGATTAATGAACTGTATAATTGTTTAGCAGTGTGTGAAATTCCCAAAAGTTATTGGGATTAATTATTGTTAGTAAAATAATTTTATTGTATATGCTATATTGTTTAATAATACCTCAGCAAAAAAAAATAAACTTGCTGATATTTATTAATGTTTTGTTAGTATTTATTTATTTTCACTGACAATGTTGTGATTAAGTTTCCTGTGAACATAGCAGATGGATGATTTTTTAAAAACTTGCATAGTGCATTAAATAAAATAAAAAAATATGTTTGTAAAGAAATAAGTGATAAACAAAAATGAGTTTCCATTCATAATGTGTGAGAATTTGAGAATTTGACATTGGTAACTTCTCAGTGCGGAATATATACAATTATATGAAGATCAGAAAATTGAAGAAGATAGGCTTAATGTTTCAACACTTGCTTTTGCCAATCATGATGTTCTACAGATTGTTAAGTAATTATGTAATCCCAAGATTCAAGAAATTGTACCAAACAGTGAATTGGTACACAATCAGTAAATATTTCCAGGCAACGGTACTTAAAAGGATAGCACATTTGCATTTTCAAATAAGAAAACAATTACATTGACAGAATTATCAAGATTGCATGGTGCACATTGGCCAGACATTGTCAATTTGTGGGAGATTTATATAACATATTCCTGTATCAACTACTATATGGGATGTCAGACAACAATTTTAGGAAAACTCTACCATGTAAAGTGGATATAACATATAGAACAGCTATGATAAAATATATAGTGCACGAGATAATGACTAATAATGCATCTAAATGTCACAATATAACAAATGATTTTAAAAATACCACAAATGTATTGTAACGATCATATTTGTTCATTCACGCAACAAAATCCAAAGTTTTGGTAAATTACACCAAGGCTGATCTAGATGAAGAGGTGAGATCTTGAATCTGATCACACATCAATTCTTTCACCAATGCTCCAAGATTTACTATCCTATGAATGGCATATATAAGGCCACATTCACACTCCTTTAGTTCACATGCCAGCAGTAGGAAAGGGTGAAGCAAGAGATTCAGGGAGTAATATGAAATTGCCAATAAATTAATACAATACACAAATATATAGCTGACTCGATAGTGCATGTCTTAATAATTAATGCTAAAGAGAATAGATTTGTATAGAATTTGCCAATGAATTGCAAATAACACACTAAACAGTTATGAGTTTTAAATATTTAATTATTAAAATATATGATATATAATAAAAAACATAAGCGCATTAGAATTTACACATAAACACAGGTGTTTCCAATGATGAGTGGGTTTAAATATGGTTTACCATAATGCCTTAATTATGGTATGCCATCCCCATGAGGTTTTCTAATAGCTAAATCTTACAAGAATGATAACATTAAATATAACTTATTTATTAATATTACATAATGAGCAATAAATGTGCTTCGCATGCAGATCATTTACATAAACTAGATCTGGAGTTCAGATCAATAAACTAAATAATATAAAGGAAGACGAACAAGTGATTTGCAGGATAGCTTCCAAGACTATGGTGCAACATAAACACAATAAGGGTTGTGGTTCAAATGTGCAATTACTCGTGAGATTCAGTACCAAGTATTCAGTTACCATGGACCACACAATTTGCTATTATAAAATATAAGAACATTTAGTATGGGTGATCAGAGAAACTTAATATGTTTCTGGACCCTCATGTTCCAGTTCTAAAAGAGAGCTGTCTGCACTAAGAATAATGGGGTGCCCTTAAAATCAAACCCCATTTTAAGAAATATCTTTATAGCAAGGTGTATAGCACATATATGTTTTATAAAAACACATTCATAATGCTTTCTAAATTATCAAATATTAAAATTATTAAAACAAAATCTATAGTTTTGAACTGCGAAACTACAATATGCCAGTTCATAAATTAGCATACTTAAATCATGCTAAAAGGGATATGTATAAGTTATCTAGTATATAAATTAATCCACATAGTTTAAAAGAATAAACTAAGGAGGAATAAAATATATTTGGGACTTAATTAACCAATTGTTTATAACATGCTTTAAAATATCATTCTCATTCTTACTTAACTAGATATAGTCATTTAATATGCAAACCTGAATTCCAATAAGCTAAAATATAGTAGCTTAACTAACATATAAAAAGGTTATCAGACCGGAAATTTGTATGTGTGCTAAAAAGCAACATAAATTAGCTACCTGAGAGCTTCTAATCAGCTCTACCAAATTATTAATATTATCGATATCCGCCCTGACTTAAGGCATAATGATTTAACAATATAAAATAAGATAGGCATGATTGCAGATTAGAAAGATACATGCATAACAATAACTGGGTACAGTTATTATAATTTAGAAAGATTATTAAATTAAAATTAGGTGGTTTAAAAAAGGCAAGATTCTTACACAGATATTATTAAAGTACATTATATAGTCCTTAAAATTATTTACAAAGTCGATTTATTACAAGTTATTATTTATAAACATTGAACATTACATAGCTAGCTTTAGGTCATTATGAAATCAGCTTAATTTTAGATTTAATTTTATAGAGCCCTGTGGGAAGATATGTTTACTGATAATCTTCTAGTTGAGGTATCTTCATGGAGTCTGGCACTGGCCTTCTCTGCTCGGCTGGCATTCTTGGTCTCCTTCCATTTCCATAGACAGGTCTCCTCCATGAGAAAAGCGACAAATTGATGCTTTCTAGCCCTTGGCTTTCATTGTAAATCTAGTTATAGTGCCTGGATACAATTGATTGTAAAAAAATGATGAGAGAGTGAGCCTTGTTCACATAAAACTGTGGTTTTTATATTAACTCTTCCTGATTTTAAATTTTAATAGATTAATAAATTTTTAGCAAAGACAAAAAAGATCCAATTGGAGTTATTGATAAGCAATGCCGAGTTAACGATTTTATGTATGTTTTTTTTTTAACTTTATTTTTAAATCTTTGAAATTTTCAGTTCGCAGTTTACAATTTAATGAGAGGTATTTCTAAGAACCCGATGACATTGATTCTTTTTTAAAAGAGATTTAAGTTGTCAGCATTTTGCTATATGCATACAATGGTCACCCCTGGATTTAAGACTTATATGTGAACACAAACAAATTTATAAATTTATTAACTTAGAAGATATAATTTAGAAAATGTTCACAGAATCTATCACATAAAGGTTTCCTTCGCATATATACATAGGTGCATGTCTACACATACAACAATGTTTATCTCACTTTGATTTACTTACTTTAAAAATATAATGTAAACAATGCAATACAGACATTACTATTAGATGTGCACACATATCCGCACATACACATAAATATACGCTGTTATACATCAAAATACATTATTATAGGATTATATATAGGGACTGGGATGGGTTTGAATTAGGAAAAGAAGGCTACTATGGTACATAGTAGGTGAAACGGGATGATAGACAGATTATAGTGTTTCAGTATACAGTGTTAAGATGGATAAACCACCTAAAATATTCATAAGAAATGAATTAACATGTTATTGCTATGGAATTGTGTGCACAAAAAAGGGTGTGCAAATTGAAATAATTATTAAAATGCTGTATTTTTGGGATCAAATAACACTTAGCTCACATTAGCAGGAAAAAAGGAAAAAATGAAAAAGACAAGCAAAGCTGAACTCTAATAAATCAGGAGAAGACAAAGCCTGTAGAGAAATACGGAGAAAGACATTAGGTGATTCAAATAAGGGTCAAATTACACTCACTGTAAACAGGTAAAATCTATGAAGTTTCCAGCAGTATTTGGATTAGTGATTCTAACACTGAAGGAGTGGAATAAAATTAACATTAAATGAAGTCAGTGAAAATAAATAAGACAAATGTAGAGGACATGAGAACAGAATAAAAATTTGCAAAAAAGTTTCTGTTGAATCGAAAATTGCTTTACTACTGTTATTGTTAAATAGACAGTCCACTTTTCAGCTGAAACTAATTCAGTCTAATAGGAATTAGTAATTAAGGTCTAATTACAAATGAAAATTAGACCTCTGTTCCTCAGCTGTTTAAACATGAAACAGATGAATTTAAAATGTAACAAACAGATATGGAATTAGTTAAAGATGTTCAACTTCTTGTGTGTAAACTACTTGAAGTTCCTTAGGCTTTGAAATCAAAAATTGAACCGACAATAGGAAGATTCATCATGGGCTAATCCTGTAGTTGTAATCATAATGCTTGATGGGATAATAAATCTATGTAGAGACTATCAAGTCACTCTAAATAAATATATAATCAAGGGTGCTTATCCTATACTAAGTACACAGAAAGTGTTAGCATCTTTAAAGACGGCTTCTTTCTGTGTAAAGATAAATTAAATGTCAGCATTCCACCAAATACGAGCTATAGACAAAACACAAAATAATTGCCTTTGTGTACCCTCATCAATTTGTTTAAAGACAACAAATTACCTATGGTATAGATGGCCCCAAACACCATCCAAGTGAAGATGGACATGTTACTATTAAACATAGGCCAGCGGCCCCATCCTTTCTGCACTTAAGAGCACATTCTATAATATTAGCCAGGTGGTGAGCACCATTTATTTTTTCAATGTAAATTTGTAGTTGGATATTGTTAATAATATATATAATGTACAAAAGAATATTTATTTCTTTCAAAAATAAAATTTTAACATTTGATTACAATATAATACAATAATTTATAAGAAATTTTAAAAATTAAATTTATTTGTATCATAAATAATTTCTTATCATGTTCGGATAGCGGCAGGCACATATAAAATGGTCTGTATGCACCATGGTGCCCGTGGGCATAGGGTTGGGGACCCCTGACATAGGCAGTTATTTGCTATTTAGACAAAATACTGTCTAGTCAAAAGAAGAGCTGGAAAATGATTTATGAAAGTATGTTGAAAATGAAATAAAGTGGGAATTAGATAAATGGTATCAAGTGCATATGGGCAACCGTGGAAATAAAATTTTTGATAAATAAGGATGGAAAGTGCCAGAATCCTGAGAAAGTGAGAGTTGTAAAAGAAGCTACCACTCCAAAAGTATGTCAACAATTTACAAGCTTTTTGGGAACTTGAATTTCTATGAAAGATTTCAAAGAGTAAATCACATGTATTACCTCCATTGCATAAGTTCTTTCATATCAGAAAATGCTGGAAAAGGACTAATGAGCACAAAACAGCATACTAGAAAATTAAATATTTATTAATGTCAGATAAACTTAGTGCATTACCTTAGTGAAGTGAATGTGATGATTAACACAGATGTTGGAAATTGTGGAATTCATGCTGTTATCCCACATCAGTATGGTAAACCTGACCTTTCTATTGTTTATGCCTCCAGAATATTATCATTGGCTGACAAAATTTTCCTCATTTGGATAGGTAAGCTCTGGCTATAATATTTGGGTACTAATTGCTTAGTTGATCTAGGCCAATTGATGGCACTCTGACTATCCCAAAACACTCACAAATGCCATTTATGTGGCCTGACTTATGGCTAGGAAAACAGTTGCTTATCTTAGGCATTGAAGGCCACTTGATGGTATTGCCCAGAAATATTATAGCCTGTTTTGTGATTCGCAACACTTTATGCCAATTCCACAATTCACAGTTGTCTACTAGATCACCTGACGGTGTCTGGATTTCAAGTGGCCACAACTTTTGATATCTTCACAGCAGAGTAATTTCATTTCTACTTAAATCCCACAGTCTGACTCACTAAGAAGTTTCACACCATCCTCACCCTTCGCTATACAACTTGGAATGTGCAAAACATTGGTAAACAATAGGGCCGAACATGATTCTGCCGAGCTCCAAAAAAACACGCTTTCGTGAGAAAATATACAAGGCCAATATAATGGTGCACTGCTGCAAGGAGATTTTCAAATTGTGCCAGTTGCCGATGTCAGTCAGGCTTCTGCAACCAAAGGTATTCAATTTGCACGTTTCCAAATCAAAAGGTTGTGATTCTATGACATAAATCACTAACCAAAAAAAAAAAACGAAAACGAAAGTTGAAAAAGTTGTACATTTTGATCTTATTTTTATTTTTTTTTGGGGGGGGGGGTTGAGAAATATTTTGTCAACACTGAGACAAAAGTTATTTTTGATTTGTTTTTATTTTTTAAAAAAGATAATAAAGATTGGTTTTAAAAATAAGTTTTACTATATCATCCGCAAAGATGTGTTTGTGTATTATTTTTATTATTGTAAATTGGTAGGAGGAAGGGGGGAAAAACTCTACAAATAAAGATTAATTAAAGGCATAGTAGAAAAAATAAAGGATCGAAAAATGTAATTAATAATAAAAGTTGTTGTTAAAAATGGGAAAATAGAAATTACATAATACAAATAAAGCAAAAAAAAAAGTCTCCAAATTTTAAAAAAAAAAAAAAGAAAGATGAAAAAGTCAAAAGTTTTGATCTTATTTTTATTTTTTTGAAAAGTGTGTGTTGAGAAATAGTTTGTCATCACTAAGACAAAAATTAGAGGCAAAAGTTATTTTTGGGTTTTTATTTTTAAAAAAAGTTAAGAAAAATTGGTTGAAAAATGAAATGTTTACTATATCAGCGGTAAAGATGTGTTTGTGTAAAATTTTTATTAGTGTAGTTTGTTAATAGGAAGGGAAAAAAAACACCCTAAAAATAAAATATTAAAGACGTAGTGGGAAAAAATAATAACAGGATCAAAAAATAAATATAAAGGCAAAATAAAAAGTCACTGCATTTTAAAAATCACGGCCCAGTAACGTTGAATTGTATTGTTTTTGATTGTGAACAATGCCATTAATCGGCCAAGCTTGGCTAAGTAATTAGTACCATTATTTGCAATAAAAAAATTCCATCAATACATACATGGATATAGTTTTAGAGTAAGTATGGATCTTCATCCTTTACTTAAAATTTTCAAAAAGATAAAATGTCTAAATATGCAAGCCAGAGACTTTTAAAATGAATTAATATAAGAACAACCTATATCTAAATTAGTTTACAAGACAAAAAAAAAATTGCATATGAGAATGCATTATTGCAACTACATAGAGCTTAATGAAAGTTTACAGAAGAAAACATGTTGGCAAAGTATAACTATTTATAACAACTAATGTATTGTAGACATGATGAATATCTGCTCTTCATCATCAACATTATCAATCCACTGCAGGATGAAGGTCTCTCCAAGTTCAATCCATCTTCTCCAATCTTTAGCTTCTCCATGTCACCCCAGCAAACTTTCTTATTTCATCCATCCATCTCACATGTGGTTTCTTTCTGTGTATTTTACAATATCATGGAATCCAGGTTAAGATTTCAATTGTCCATCTTTTATCATCTCTTCTAGCAATATGTCCAACCCAACTCCACTTCAATCTTTTAATTTTTTTAATGAGGTCAGTAGCACCTGTTTGTTCTCTTACGCATACATTGCATTTTCGATCCCTTCTTGTTACTCCCAACATGCATCTCTCCATACTTCTTTGAGTTGTCAAAACTCTCTATTGCTCTTCTATTAAGTGTCCAAGTCTCAAATCCATAAGTAAGAAATGGTAAAACACTTTTGTTAAAAACCTTCCTTTTCAAACACATAGGCATATTTCCGGTTAATATCAAGTTATTTCTATCAAAAGCAGTTCAACTAAGTTTGATTCTATGATTAATTTCATCCATTATGTTTCCATCTGTATTAATAATCTGACCAAGGTATTTATAGCTATTAACTTCTTCTAACTCATCATAATCAATCTTTATTTTCATATTTTGAGAAAATCCATTGAACATTACTTTAGTCTTTTTAACATTTATTTTTAGTCCTACTTTCATCTGATAACTCCTGCAACACTTCCTACAGTTCTGAAGCATTATTTCCAAAAACATATACATCATCTGCAAAATCTAAATGACTTAAATAATTGCCATTTACTTTCACTCCTTTAGTTTCCCATTTTAATCCACAAAATACTTCTTGCAGCACTGCTATAAAAAGTTTTGTAGATAAGGAGTCACCTTGTCTTACACCCTTCTCAATGTTGACTTTCCCAGTATCATTAAGTAATCTAACTGTTGCTGTTGCATTTTTATAAATATTCGTTAAAATATGACAATATCCTGGATCTATACCTTGATGATCCAATGCTTTAATCACTGAAGAAATGGTTATAGAATCAAATGCCTTTTCATAATCTACAAATCCAAAACATAATGGCAACTCAAATTCATTTGTCTTTTCTATAATTTTTCTCAATACCTGGATATGATCTACTGTACTAAAACAACTTTTAAATCCAGCTTGTTCTCTTGGTGGTGGAAATCCAATGTTCTCTGTTGTAACAGTCAAAACACTGCAGAATTTAAACCCGGGACATAGAACTCAACACGAAATCCCAAGTTCGAATAAAAAGTCCAAACTCCACAATGCCCTCTATGTGATAACACATTTGATGCTACTAATAGTATAATTTCATGCCAGTGCCGGTGATCAGGGAGAAAACAAAAGACTCTAAATCTAAAATAGCCCTAGGTTCATTTAACAATAACTTATAGATGTGCCAGAGATAAACCCACTATGGTATGTCACTTAAATTGCACCCTGAATAAAAGAGAAAAGAAATAAATTTACAAATAATATTTTAATAATTAGATAATGGAAAATAGACTAGCTATATAAATTGGATAGCTATATACAAAAAACAACAAGATGGCTGATACCTCGTACTTGGGTTAGTTTAGATAACGTGTCTAAAATATAGTGACACGGAAGGCATATATGAGTCACGTAAAGTCTAACAGAATTTGAATATTCTAAAATATTTATAATTAGAAACTTAAATGGAGATTGAGAGTCACTCGCGAGGGGATTAACTAGATTATAAGATCGAGCTATACTGAACGGACTTAAAATTCATTTTAATAGAATTCTTTTAAATAATTAATAAGGGAAATATACGGTGGTGCCAGCAAATATATGCTGAGAAGGGGTGCAGTTTATGAGTATGCAACTTTATAAAATATGAAGAAAAAGGTCGTGGCATTGGATAGGCATTTTGCCTTTTATTTGGGACATCTCTAGCCCACTCACAGCTCAAGCCTGGCCCGCATTCAGGAGCTTCGTAAGTGTGGGGATGTATGCGAAATAATTCCCAGGTGCCATTATAGCACTGTACTGGGAACCGCGGAGTAAAATAAGGGGGATGGATTTAAACGATGATGACCTTTGCCAATGGTAAGATTCCAGCACCCAAGCATATTTACTAGCAACACAATTTAATTTTAAAAGACTTAGTAAAACAAAAGGGCAATTTATTAAGGAACAGAAATAGCTCGCTCTCAACTTTCATATTTTAATGGCCAGCAGACTCTCAACAAACCTTAAGATAAATAAATACTCATTTAACAAAATTATTATACGCACAATACTTTAAAACATATAGGAGATGGGAGGGGGGAAATGCGTGTTTGCGGTTTATAAACTAAGATGGCAACCACGCATTATTTAACTTCCCTACGTAACTCGCATTTGCCTAAAGAAATTAATTAAATATTTCATTATAATACATTTAAATAAGACATTTACAAATATAATAGAAAATCAACCCAAGCACAAGTTCAGCATGCATTAATAAGAAAACACTTGAATAGATAGATACATTTAAAGAATATACAAAAATTATTAGCTATATAGCTTGGAGGTTTCTGAGATCTCTGGTTGATTTTAATTACCTTGTTCTTTCAAATCTGTCCGTGGACATTTCCAAATTTGTAACAAAGTTCTTAAGTAATTATGAGTTCCTTGGTTCATTGTTCCACAGCAGCAGTTAGTAGACTTCAGGAGCAGCATTTCTTTGGGCTGGTTCAGTTGGGCTTGATGATACGGTGACAGGACATCGGATTTTGAATGACGGACGGCCGAGGCACAGGGCTCCCGAGGGAAAACAGCCTACTGCCCCATTTCCCAGGCATTCTGAGGTTAAACGATTTTAAAATGGATTTACAGTCTAAGCAAGCCGGTCGGTCCAAAGACACGAATAAACAAGCAATCGGAAAAATAGTTTCAAAATTTACAGAAAATATAACTTCTGCTGTCACAATCAGGTAGGTTAATTAATAATTCTCTCTAATAATAATCATCAATCAATCAGCCTTATTTATGTGCTCTCTCTGATTACATTCTAACCCTGTGGTGGTAAAATCCATTCTTTAGTTATTAATACATTTGAAAACACGGACTGCATTTTCTAATTAAAATCTGTTCGTAAACACTGTTTTAATCTTATCAAATCTACTAGTAAAACTGGCGCCAATATGGTTAAAATTAGCCACTGTTGTTCTTTCCTTACTCTCACTGATTTAAAGAAAATAGCATGTTTTTGAATAACATTTTATATTATAAAACTCTCTTTTGAATTTAATTTCTAGAATATATTTAGCAATGATATAATTTTATTAAATGCTAATATTTATAGCGAAATAACATCACAAAATAAATCGATTCAAAACAACAACTTTTAAATAAAATATTTTCATAAATTTTAAATATTATCGCAGTATGTGTGTAGATGAGAATATGTGACCTACTTTACTGTACAAGCATATACGTAATATATACTCGACGGTTTGAAAATAAAACCGTTTAAAACAATTTTAATTATTATAAAACCCCGGGTACCCCATTAGACATATAAATTTAGGCGGGATTTCGATAAATATACCCAGTACACACCCAATACGATAAAATTAGTGTTTTAAATAAGGCATGAGGGTAGGAAACAGGAAGGCAAGGTGAAACTAAGATTGGTAGGGCATATCTTACTGTTTCACTGTAGACAAGTTGTAATTATCTTGGTAAAAATTTTGTATAAAACTGATGAAAGGCAGATTATCACCTTTTTTAAATATTAATATTATTACTGCATTCTTCCAATCATCTGGTACATCTTTATCATTTAGACATTTGGTATATAACTTTGCTAAAAAAATTTCAATTTCTTCACCTGCTTCTTTTAATACATCAATTATAATTCCATCATTTCCTGGAGCCTTTCCTTTCTTCATACATTTAATTGCATGTCTCACTTCTTCATTTAAAATTCTGGGCAATTCGGAAGATGTATCTGCTCTTACTAACTGATTATTTTATATTCATTATATATATATTCACCGCTCTTATTCACAGTATTTCGTATTTTATTTTCATGCTCATTGTACAGTGTTTTATATCTATCAATGTGGGAATGATGACCGATCACCTCAGGTTACCCTCTCTTATCTACTATTTACAAATAGTAACCAACTGTGAGCCTAATGATCAATATACCAAGTGACCACATAACTTGAACCTCAGAAACACGTCTGAAAAATACAATTCTGTATGTTAATGCAAAATTAATTTTAAAATATATTACTGTGAAATATGTGGCAAGAGTATAGATGATGATTAAGTTATAATTTGATTATAAATTATAAAATAGTGGTATTAATATATATTTAAGGAGTTCTTATTTAAAGGTGATCAGAAAATCAAGACATGAATTTTTAGAGATTGGTTTGAACTATTGAATGGAGGTTTGGTTACATTTACTTTCAGAACTGATGATCTGTGGAGGGTTTTGTCATTGGCTTGGGATTCAATGTTTTCCTGCAACTCCTTGGAGTGTTCTATTTCAGGCCCTACTCCAACCCACGTTCAAATTTTATTCTCTGTAATTTATCATGGTCAGTGATTGTGATCCAGCCACAATCCCATCCTATAGCTCTCAAAAAAAAAAAAAAAGATCAAGCCATAATCTTGTATTTACCAGCTCCTGAAACTTAAAGCAGCAAGATTGTGCAAAGATTTTTCCAGTATTATTTCTATTTTGGGTTATAGATAACTTATAGTGGCTGCATTGTCTATTTAGTCTAATAGCTAAATTCTGGACATATCCCAGGATTGCAGGTCATCATTGAGTAAAATTTTTACAAATTGTTTATTACATAAACTTGTTTTTGTACATGCAGATGCACTTAAAATAAAAATAATAAAAATGATGATGATTAAGAAAATCAGTCACACACAGCTGAACAGGATAGAAGTGGAAAATAAAGCAGGCAAAATAAACTAAATTAGACAAATAAAGCCAGATAAGGAGTATAAAGTTTAAAAAAAGAAAGATTGTGGATAATAATATTAGCAGTATTAGGTAAAATGAAAATGCATGGTAAAGAAGATGATGTTAAGCTTATTTTATGAGATATTTGTTGAAAACGTCATATTCTATATTCATTCTGCATGGTTTTCCATATCATGTTTATCCTTTATGCTTTATCACAATTACAATGCATGAATAAAGTTCACAACCTACTCATAAGTGCATGTGAATACCAGAAATCACATGAATGTGTTAACAAAACACAAGAACGCAAAACAAGGTGTTAGAAAAGATTACCAGAAACCATTTAGGCAAAACCGTACTTTAAAAACCAGTAAGAGATATTCTTATTTAGACATTCATTATTAGCCATTAATTATTACCATGTCAATATTTTGTATTTCAAATTTAGAGTGGAATTGTTTTTCTTTTACATAAAACTGATTCTAAGTAGTATTTTCTTTTTTGGAAGCATTTTTTGATCACTTCCTTTCTAAAATAATGTAAATAAACATATTTTTTAGGGCTAAACTACATACAAATATTTGTATTTTTTTCATTTCTTATAGTATTTTTAAAGGGTTCTAGTCTTATAGCTAAAGACGCCGCTCGATAGCAACGTTTTCGTGCTAAAACACATAAAAATGCTGTTTCCGTGGCCGACACGTTCGAACCCGCGTTTTCTATAATACAACTTTTTTGTTGTGCTACAGATTTCAGGCCGCTATGTTGCGTCGCTGTACAGCATGTATGTCACATCGCAGCAAATAAATTTGGCGAATTCGCACAGTTTATACAATTGTTACGGCTTGGTGAGAGAGTGTGTATATTTGAATTGGATGGAAATGTTGTTTTGATTGAATTTTTTTTTTTTAAACTATTGAAATGTTCAGATTTTCTAAAGTAATAATTATCAGACTTTTTACACCGTACTGTATTGAAGTTTTAAGTGGGAAAATGTTGATAAGATATATGTGTAAAGTGAGTTGGAATTAGATAACGCGTCAAGTAACGTACTGTTCGTAACATTCCATGAGACAAACAATATTCTACCATGTGTTTATTTTTGAAGTAAAAAATGGCGGAAACACAAAAATATCCAGTAAGAAAAGTACAATTCTACACTCTTTTTTTAAATTTCATAAAAAGCATATATTATAAACATGGTTAATAAGTAAAAAAGACATTGTATATATATTTGTTGTTGTTTAAAAACTTTTACTTTCTTTCTTTTCTCCGACTACTGTTACACTTTGTTGAATATATTTTACATTTATTGTTATCATTTATTTTATATATGTTAATAAAAAATAAGTATTTACAAAAAGTATGATTTGGATATTTTTTATTTTAGCATTACAAACAACAGAAGCCTAACCCTAAACCTAACCCTTTTTTGTTGTCATTCTATTTGAAGTAAAAAATAGTGGTAATATCTGTTTGTCTGTAAAAAATAAAAATGTAAAACGAAGACTAAAAAAGTAAAAAATAGCGGTAACACAATAATATCTGTTTGTCTGTAAAAATTAAAATTTAAAAGGAAGACTAAGAAATTTTACTTTTTATTCCGATTATGAGTTTTTAAAGAACAACAACAACAAAAAAAGCCGTAACCCCAGTAAAAAAATATCCGATAGAAAATTGTTTTTGCTAATAAAGCAAAATAAAAAACACGAATCAAATTGTAATTTGTTGATTTTATTTTACATTTATTGTTATCATTTAATTTGTATATGTTAATAAAAAATAATATTTAAAAAAGATGATTTTGTTTTTTTATTTATTTTCGCATTACAAAAAACACATCAAAATGATTAAAATCAACGGGCTGGGAATGTTCATATTTTATAGTTTTAGCGAGAAAACAGCGCCATCGAATGGCGTCTTTATTAACAGCGCCATCGAATGGCGTCTTTATCTATAATACTAGCACCTTTTAAAGTAAGTGTCTTCATTTTCAATTTTAATTTAATGGCTCAAACCAATTTCCATTCAAATGTATAAATGTGATCACAGATTGTATTACATCTTTACTAAGTTAGGTGTGATAGCTCAACATCATTTGAGTTAGAATTATATGATATAAATAAACAGCTTCAAATAAATATTAAATATAATGAAAGATTGTGGCTATGAAGCAGTGGGGTGCCATAACATTTATTGATGAAAGAGCAGTTTATAATCAAACTGCAGATATATACATTACAAATTACTGATTTAATGATACACATAAATATATATTTATAAAGACATATATAAGAAGATTGTATTTTATACAGTTGAAACACAAGTACCAATGTATGTAGTTATTAAGTCACTCGATATTGCATCCACGTACTGAAACTAATGGTGCTTTTACTCTGTAACGTACATGCGTTATAGTCATTCGCTATAGGACTACATACTGATACTCTTTTGCCATAGATACAACTTAAAGTTTTGACATTTTCTGCATCAACTTTATCCTGCTTTGGATTCAGCGCCAATGTGATGTAATTATCAGCCATAATTAATCTTTGTGAATATATTTTCATTGGTTGTGAAGTATTGTTTGCAAATGCTACATTTAAAAAATGAGTTTGCAAATTAAAGTTAAGACACCCTGGTGTCTAGTGACACAAAGTTTTCATTTATAATGTCATGCCGTCCAAGAATCCTGGCATGAATAATCCATGTTAAATAGACTGACTCCTTCTATTCTGGAAGATATTAAATGGTTCAATCTGCCACAGTGATGTCTTTTCTCTCCACATCATTTGTAACAATAATGGTTTTATATTGAAAAATACATTTACAGCTAAAACTTTATATATTTGTGTTTTGTTTTTCTTTTTGCTAAAACTTTATATAAGTTTTTTTTTTTTTAGATGTTTAACACATAAGGTTAAATTTACAGTTCATCACTTTTAGATAAAGCTAAAACTTTATCTTACAGTTGGGTTTTTTTTTTAGTTAAAAAAAATGTAAAGCTAAAACTTTAGGTTACAATTCAAGATTTAAAAAAATATTTAATGTTTCTTTGTCATATCGTTGGAAATATATGTTTTTTATTTGGATTTGAAGTTTGGTATTACACATGCTGGTGGTTTACATTGGCACAATGTGCCATAATAAAAATTCACAAAAAGCAGAGCATTAAAAACTAACAACTACCTGCATTTATTTAGTATCATAATTTTCAATTTTTTTTTAAAATTTGAAGTTTAATATTATATGTAGTAGGACATATTACTCTGCTAATGCATTATTATAAGTTTGCAATATATTTAAAATAAGACCTCCATGGAATTTTGTGGACAAATTTTTTCGATTAAGTTTGTCCACATATTCCTTGGAAGCATTAAAAACTATCGCAAAATTAGAATAGGTCACAAAGTAATATGTTATAGCAGGAAATAAGTCACAATTTGTGACTAAAATTGGGGGGGGGGGGGTGCTCTCCAGAAAATTTTTAGCTGTTGATGTAATATTATGTAAAATGAAAAACATATAAAAAGAAAATTTGGTACTGTTTTCTCCAACTGGACAAGCCACTAGGTGATGCTGCAGAACCACCAAGAAGCCTGCAAGTGATAAATTTCTAAAAACAAAAATGGCTCAAAACCGCTGAAATTGAAATTTAAAACAAAAATTGATTAGAACGTCTGAGCCGAGAAAAGGTTAGACCCCCCCCAACGCATGTCCAGTGGAAGAAAACACTACTAAAAAGGTATACATAAATTTGATAAAATTTCTAAACGAAAAAAAAACCATTTTTTGCTCACTAATAGTCTAAATAGTTACAATTCAAGCTTGATCCATTCATTTAAAAAAGTAATCCCTACATCTTGTTTTACTTTGCGCAAAAAAAAAATTAATAAATTTTCTCTTTGATCTCTAACTATGAATATACTTCTGGTTGTTGCTTATGCCTGGCTGAGATAATGAATTTCAGGTTTTGAATGAGGTTCTTTTCTTAACTGTAACTTTCTCATGGAGAGACAACTGTGAAAATGTAAGCTATTGAAGCTCTCTTGCCGTCGCAGAACTTATTTGTTGATGATGCAAA
Source organism: Epiperipatus broadwayi (assembly GCA_028023455.1). Taxonomy (NCBI): domain Eukaryota; kingdom Metazoa; phylum Onychophora; class Udeonychophora; order Euonychophora; family Peripatidae; genus Epiperipatus; species Epiperipatus broadwayi. Next base: position 77,670 of record JAQFVV010000251.1, read on the forward strand.
AGCCCTAATGAAGCCATGATTAAATTATTTCAATTTTCTGTAAAATAAAAACACCAGAATAAAATTCAATTAAATGGAATAGTTGGAAGCACGATAATTGTCTAATTCTACATTTTATTATATTCAAAAATACTGTGCACAATTTTTAAATGCAATATACATAGAGTCAAAAGAAAGCAATAACAAACACTTGCACAATAGGGTCACCAATGTGCAAGCTTATTAGGAACATGTATGTATGTGCGCAACAGCAAAACACCCCATCTTGTATCTGTGAAGCATACAATTTTTGTACTTTTTTCACGAATTAGAAGTTGACTAGTGATGTTAAGCTTAAGAATTATATGATGTCAACAAACATCACATAATCATAATTTCTTATGATTGCTTTTAATTGTTATTAAAATAGACAAAACTCTCCATACAGTATTGCCACTCAGTACAAGCCAGAGTAATCAATGGATGCCAGAAGGCTTATGCATAAAATCCCCTACTCATCCAATATCCCCAGAACAGATTTGGTCAGGGACAGCTCACTGATGAAGACCACAAGCCAGAAACTAGTCTGGGGATATTGGATGAGTAGACACTAAATGAGAATTTTATGCGCAAACCTTTTAACATCCATTGATTACTCTGGCTTACACTGAGTGGCAATACTGTGTGGAGAGTTTTGATTATATAATGTATAAGTATAAAGAAAGAATGTTATAGAGATGTTGCAGCTCCTTGGAGCTTATGCGTCAGTCACCGCTAATATTAATGTACCCAAGTTACTTTTTTTTTAAATATTATGAATACGAAATAAATAAAAGATTTGCATTAAATAAACTGAACACCGAAAATTGCTATCGTATTCACAATAATTTTTTAAAATTAACTGGAATTCAAATTTTTAAAATATAAAATTCATATTCAAAATATTTTTTTAAAATTCAGTAAATTCAAAAACACATTTTTGAAATATAAAGTTTGCTAATAGGGCTGCTGTGACATATCGTCTGGCAATAAATATTCTGTCATGTTATGGCTAATACTTGTAATTATAGACTGATGCCTAGCAGCAATAACTGAAATTAGTGAGCACGCGACATCCCTCTTATGTTAGAGAATGCAAATAGTTAATAAAAGTTGATAGTTATCTAAACTGTGTGTATTTATTGAGATATTATGACCAAGAACATAACATGGTATCAGGAGTGAATTAATGAAATAATAGTGAAAAAAATAATTTCTAAAGTCTATAAAACAGTGAGAATTTAAATATTGACAAAAATAGTTTTTATAGCAATTTTTTTTTTCATATCATATTTGCTGAAATACAAAATGGTGTCACAATTCGATCATTTTTATAATATCGAACAGCTATCTATGGAAGAAAATATGTCAGTCAAATGGACTGAATGGAAAGAATTATTCCTAAATTTCCTAGAGGCAACAGAAAACTATATGAAATCAGATAAAGTAAAATTAAGAATATTACATCATCTCACTGGAAAAGAAGGGAGAGATGTAATACAAACATTAGACCACAGGAACCCGGAAGATAAAACAAAATTGCCACCTGTCTTAAACCAAATGAATAAATATTTCAACACAATGAAAGCAACATTATGTGACAGAATAAAAGCATATACATTGGAGCCACATGAGGAAGAATCGATTGATCACTTTCTTACTCCCTTAAAAATAGTAGTTGAAAAAGCTGACTTCGGAGATCAAAAACAAAATATCCTCAGAGATAGAATTATAATGCTAAAAAAAAAAGGACCAAAAGACAGATTATTTGAAAAAGTGAACATTACACTAAAACCAGCACTGGAAATAATATATGGATATGAAACTAGAAGATTCAAAAATGAATTACTGGGAAAGTCTGAACTATGTATTTACATAATAGTGAAAAATACAGCAACAACCATACGAAATTGTCAAAAGTGCAACTGTAATTACCCAAAATGTGAGTGTCCTGCATTTGATAAAAAATGCTATAATTGTGGTGACATGTATGCATCAAACAAATGAGAAATTTATCCACATTTGCATAAGTTAAATTATTAGTTTAATTTCCAGCAATTTCCAATTATGTACATAAATGTTACATACGTCGGTAAAGCACTCCTTTAAAGTTGGTTATCATAAGTCTGTCCTTTAGGGCCACTGAAGTCTCTAATTTTTTACTGCTACTCCGATTCTCTCTATATACCCCACTTATATACCAGACTTCTGGAGTTCTAATAAAACATCTCTAATTCCATAAATACCTCTCCTTATGTGTTCTGCTAACTGAGCCCTTTGCTAGTCCCTATGGGTTTTGATTTATCCCCAATTTCACCTTATAAGGGGAGGCATTTTGGTGCTAAATTTTATTTTAACCTTCACACCATATACGGTTATTTTCTATGTCATCATTACATTAGATTCAATATTATTTAGTTATACTATTCTAATATTTAGTTATACAATTCTAATATAATTTAATCATACAATTCTGTTATTATTTAGAATCCCCCTAATTTTACAATACTATTTACATTATAAAGTTGAACAATCCTCACTTACTTGTCTGTGACACCACATGTGGAAACTTAAACCACTTTGCCAATAATTGTCGTACGAGAAGCTATGACCATAAAATTTTAAAAACACAAAAATTCTCAAATACAAGGTATCATAAAAATAGTAATATCAATAATTATGCGCTTTTAATGCTCGTTAAAGAAGTTGTGTTTATTAATAATTTATTTAAAGCTTAGCGCTTTCAAGCTCTATGGCTTCATACTCACAGCTGTGTGCGGTTGAGAGTGATGAGGGGGAGTATTTAAATTTATGTTAATTAGTTAGATGTTTCGGTATTTTATTTAAAACAATGTTTGAATTAGTTTGTCCACCTTTTTGAAATGATAAAACAGGTTTCTTTTCTATTAATTGATTGGGTGTCATTATTTATGAAATATGCCTCCTTTATTTTGCGCCTATGATCCTTTCTCACCTTACACACTATTCTGGGGTTGGTGGGTTCAAATCTGTGTCCAGTGGCTTTTTCATGTTCCAAGAATGCTGATGTAGACTCCTTGTTGTTCAGTGCCCTTTTGTACATATATATGTGCTGGGATGCTCTGTTTGTAATCTATCTAGAAATGGATGTTATGTGCATGAAATACATGATAGTATGATGTCAGATTCATCATATACCAGTGATGTTGAAAATACAATTGCATACGTCAGATGTGCAGACTCAACTCATTTGTCTAATGGCTGGTATGAACAGATTTTAATAGACAACAATAAAGTAAACATAAAAATAGACACAGGAGCTGATGTAAATATTATCTCTAAAAAAGTGCTTTAATACTATTCATCCGCAAACAATAATATACAAAACAAAGAAGAAATTACGTGCTTTTGGATGATCATTTCTTACCCCCATAGGAAAAACAAAACTTCAATGCAAAATAAACAAAGATCTGCGTAATTGACGTTTTATAATAATAAAAGAAGATGAATCAATACTTCTTAGTAGCAGTGATTGTGAGTGATTAGGTTTAATTAAACACAACAAAATTACAGTACAAAAAGTAACAATGAAAAATAATAGAAGTAAAAATGATCAAAATATATCCAACAACAACAAACATAAAATAACAAAAAGTAGAAAAGATAATAAAAGTATTAAAACACAGAAAATTAATAAATTGGAAGAAGGTATTGATTCTCTTGCTGATGAAAATGAAGAGTTGGATGAGCGTCTTGGATTGGAGCCCAAATATCTTTGTATTTATCTGATTTTATAAAGAAAAAAGTTGAAAACCATCAAGAATATCTTGTGAATCAAGTGTTACAAAAAGAAGTAGGAGGTTTGTAAGAAGAGAAAATAGAATTAAAAAAGCTATCAAAAAGGTCTTCTACACCAAAAAGCAGTCCCAAGAATGTAACTTTAAGTGAACCAAAACATTCTACCTCTTTACTGAAGTTGAAGAATTGTAATTGCGTAATAAACAAATTGAATCAGATTTAAAGCACAAGCAAAGTGAATTGGATACCTTAAAAAGCAATCGAGAATAATTATCTATTAAAATTAAAGTTTTAGAGGGTGGAAATTCCCAACTTCAGCTGGGTACGAAGGAAATATTGCAAACGATCACTGAATACAAAATAGAAGATTCTGAGAATGGACATTTTTATATTTACAGCCCTACTCTAGAAAAAATACTCTCTATTCTTCGTCCAACCAAGACATATCTAAGGAACTGAGCAGAAAGATGCATAACAACTCCACAGACACAAGAACCGGATGAGGAAACACAGCTGCACGTACTTGAGACAGAAAAATCACCACCATCAACATCAAATGACAATGGCACAGCAATTTAAAAGACTGTGTGTGTAAATAAAATAATAAAAAAAAAGAGTGAGTTGTCATGTTTGGCGAATACAAGTAATTACAGACTGACGCTTAGCGGCGACAACTGAGATTAGTCAGCGCGCGATATCACTCATATGTTAGAGAACGCGAATAGTTAATAAGAGTTGATAGTTATCTAAACGGTATGTATTTATTAATTTAGATATTACGACCAAGAAATTTCTAACACTATAGGTTTATTATATTTTTAAAGATTACTATTTATTCCATAAATTTGTATAGGTAAATTAATTTTTACAAAGGATGCATCACGCCTACGGCATACATTGAAAGCACGCTACTGCTACGAATCAGAGCTACCTCCCCCCCCCCCCATATGTCATAGCACCAGCCGGGAAGCGAACCCTCTTACCCGCTACAACTGCTTGTAAAGCAGCTGTCGCTGACCTCTCGACCACCAACACTTGACCTATCAGAGCTATTATTATATAAAGATAATATAACTGTAAATTTAAATATTTAATCACAAAAAGCAATATAGTTAATTGAATTATGCATTCTCTTAAGCAGTATTACATTATGTATTTAAATATTCAACATAAAATAAATATCAATGCGTAAAAAATACGTAAAACATTTTAAAGTACATTACCTAGAAACGGACTAATTTTAATAAGAAAAATGGCGGTTTCCTTTTTCCTCTGTACTTTTTCTTTTGCACCGCCATCTACTGAGATTATAAAATTGTCAAACAAACTTAAAGCTTTCCTGAAGGTTTGTTATGATATTTTACGTATATTTATACATTGGACTATTTTCATCATCTAACATTTAGTATTAATGTCTTTAGAAAAATTTAACTTGATTTAAATTTTTCAATTGCGTTCAACTGTTACTAATAGTACACAGATTAGTATATTAATGTTGAAATTAATCGTTATGACATGTTATTAAACTAAATATTAAGAGTTATGCTCACGAGAGAGGAAAATGCATGGATTGAAAAAGTATTAATTTTAATTATCCAATAAACGTGCTGTTGTGCTTAATTTTGGATTATCATGTTTATATAGTATGTATCATTTTTATTAACTTAACGAATTTATTTATATATTAACTTCATCTACAGATAGCCAAACAGTTTTTAAGATTTAAATTCTTTAAAACTACTATACATTATAAATTAGTAAAATCATTAATATTCATGTTTTTTCAATTCATTTCCACTGACTTTACATTTTCTTTTTCAATTTTTTGGATATTTTTATTTGTGACAACCTGTCTGTCCCACTATTTTTTTATTTAAAAATTGATTTTTAAATTTTCGATAAATTTATCATTTCTCTAAGAAGCATTAATCTGGGATTTCTAAGTTTATCTATCTTAAAATCGAATACGGTTTTGATTTTATTGTTCACGTATACGCGCCTCCCGCCATTGACTCAGTTTTGTTCACGTTTGACCTTATTCCTATTTTTATCTTTTAGTCATCAAAAACTTTCAGTATTTTCGTTAAATTTTTGTCTCACACTGAAATTGCTTTCTAAGATTATTTTAAGAATATAAATTTACCATAATAATATATTTAAACTATTAAAAACAGACTTATATTTATTACATAGGAACTAGTTCTTAATAACTACAAAATAGTGAATCAACATTTCACTGAGACTATGGGAGACTTAATGAATTAAACAATTCTTATGGTCATACTTAATTTTTTTTTTTGCCAGATATTTTTAATTTTCTACTATATTTCCTTTCTAACCATATTCCTCAATCTTAAACAAAACAAAAGTGTTTGTTTTAGACAGTGGCTTTATATCTCAATAGCCATAGAAATCTTAGCAATGATAGTGCAGTTCTTATTATTTTCTTTAATGATAAGGTCTGAACTAAAAATATTGATAAATAAGTGATGGATGAAGGATTAAATTTAATTGTAAATTATTGAAAAATATATTAAAGCCACCAAGGTGTCATATTTTGTAATATTTTTATAGATGGATTTTCAATAGGGACTGTTATATCCACACTTACGACTGTGCGGCTATACAATAACGTTCACTAATGTTCAATTCCCACGCTGTTTTCTTGCCACTAATGCTCTCCTGCGTATGCTCTCCAACGAATGGTCTGCAACGAATGCTCTGAATATACTCTGTATTCTCTGCACTGGGTGCTCTCCCAATGAATGGTCTGCAAGCGGATGCTCTCCAACGAATTGGTCTGCAATGTGCTCTCCAACGAATTGGTCTGCAACGAATGCTCTCCAACGAATTGGTCTGCAAAGAATGCTCTCCAATGAAGGCTCTGAATATCTCCGCTGCGGTCTCCTTCAGCTATACCCGTGAACTACATTTCCACTGGGCGCTGGTCATTAACCGCAAGCACTAACGTGAGATATCTCTGCTGGTGTTAAACAGACGTCTACTCAAATACTGCCTACTCAATACTGCTCTGCTTAGATGTTATACAGTCCTCTTATTGCTCTCTGATAACTGCAACAATCAATACACTGTCCAATAAGGCAACGTCTCTTATCCAGAAATATTTGTAATCAGCAAATATTTTTTGGCATTGTCGATCGCCATTACGTCAATGCACTAATTAAATTCCTCAGTTATCAGAGCGCGATCTAAAAACAACCTCTCGAATAAATTCTAGTTTTTTCTGGAGTGCACAAAAATGTCTACCATTTTTACAAACACTACAGGGACTATAATTGAACTCTGGGCTATAGCATTACTGATAAATCATTATTGGTTATTTGAATTGTATTGGCATTTTCATTTCATTTTTAATGTCTAGGCAGGCCAGTTCCTCTTTTCAAATATATCTTTTCCCAATTTTACCTAATTTAGTTGATTAATAGGAAAATTGTTGTTTTATAGAGATTCATTATATATTTCTATCAAACAACTTAATTTTTATGAATTGATAAACAACTTCTAATATAAATCTTTTTTTTTTTTTGGTTCATAAAAAGTTTGGATCTCAGTCCCTGTAAGTTGTTAGGTCATGGGTGCTACTGATAAAGAGCACACTATACTAAAATACTACTGAGAACAGATTTAACTATTTCGATTTTGTGTTTACATTTATTCAGATTGAAAGTTATAAATTGAATTAGAAATTCATTGAAAATATGAAAGAGAGGTTAAAAGGAGGTTGAATTACTAGAATAAAATGGAGGATAGAGAAGGTTAAAAGAAGAGAATAAGATAAGAAGATTTTATATGGAATAATTAAGAAGGTAAAATGAATGGAAATAAGTGTTCAGTTAGAATAAAAGATAAAGAAAGATTATATTGTCAGTGATTAGAAATTTTTTTGGAGTAGTGTAATTAAAATTATAATGTAAATATTATATTTATTAAGGTTATATGTATAGGTATTATATGTGATAGAAAAAGAGGATAGAAAAGATTTTAAAAGAATAAAAATTACAAAGGTAAATATGTTTTTGAAAGATATATGAATTTAAAAGGTTAGGAAATAATAAAAAGTTTGATAGAAATTAATAATTTTATATAAAATAATTAGTGTATTTTAATGGTTGTATTTTTATGTATGTTCAAATTTTGTAGATCCGATGAAGGCTACATGGTACAGTCGAAACTGTAATTAATAATGTTTTTTTTTTTGCTGAAAAGTGTAAGATTTATGAAATTCAGTATTAAATATATTTATTCCATATAATAACATTCCACTCTTCTTACACTTTAAAGAAAATATATTTATTAATTTTACAATTTCGAAGTTTTAAAGTGTAAGAAGTATGGAATGTTGTTATTATATGGTCTATATAAAAAAAGCAAAGGTAAAAGAGAAAATTTTTTATAAACAACGTATAATATATTGTTAGTATGTTTGCTTCTATAATATATATATTTGAGCCATACCTATGTACATTAATAAAAAAGAATTAATAATAAAAAAACAATGAACAGTTAAAATTTATAATTTTTGGGCGCGAGTCTCAAATATATACATAAATTATATATACACAACTAAAGGAGCGGGATGGGATATAAGGTTTGAACATAGGTTAGTACTTGGTAAGTGGATAGAACCATGAAGCTCAATCTTAAGCTAAGATTGTCTGCTGTCTGCTTCAATATATAATTCATATCTTACTAGCTTTATTTACTTACTGCAAAAATGATATGTAAATAAACAATTACCATCTTTATTTTATGTTTTACATTGCCAAATATTGAAAAAATTGTAACAGTCCTCACAATATATTTTGAACTAACAATTTTTTGATCTGTTTTGAAGGCAAGATAGTGTGTTGTCAAATTAAAGTAGTTTTTTTATTTAAGTAATACCATAAATATATTTATTAAGTTATATATACAGGTGTCAGTTTATTTCACAGTTGCATTTACTTAATTCATATATAACATATAAATAAAGAATTACCATCTTCATGTTTAATTTGAAATAAGTTGGAAGTACTAAATCTTCAAAGTGCTTTGGCATTTTTCATTTCATATTTTACATTGCCAAATGCTGAAGAAATCCTGTCTATCATCAAAAGAATTGTATTTTGAGCTAACAACTTTTTTTATCTGTTTTAAAGTCATATGATGTCAAATTAAATGTAATCTTTTTTTTAAAATAAATACCACCAATCCAATTTATGTCAAAGTGTAAAATGCACAATATACATTCATTGCAGTAAACAATTATTGACATTATTTTACATTTGAAATTAATTGAATCATTGGAAATTATAAATGCACTGTTTACCACAATTTTTTTGACATTTATTATATGGCTGCATAATGACAAAATCTAAATAATGTATCCACCATTAAAAATAATTGAGAGAGAAATCAATCATTTTCATAGGCAGTTTGAAAGGGTATCCTTTCAAACACTTATGTGAAAATGGTTTTTATTATTTCACAATGTTGCAGTAAGTTAAAGGCAATACTAAAACTTCTACCTATTTGGAGAAAGTATTGAGAAAATCAAATACAATCTTAACATATTTTTATTCTGAGCACCTTTGTCAAAGGCAACCATTATATATAAAGTAGCCAAAAACAGAAATACGCTACTGTACTTTTAAATTGGAATATTTCTAAGTGCATTCTACTGAATGCTATTTGATTTTATGTTACTTATGAAATATGTTTCATTATTTATACACTTTCTTTATATCAGTGCAAAGCTATCTATTCTTTTTTAGATTAACTATTATGACCAAATTAATATGTCTATATTCTAAAAGTACTGTTAATACTGTAGCATTTATTTGAGTTATTCATTAACATCATTTTCAAACATTTTTGATTCTCTGTAAGATGAAGATCTTTCTAAATTTAATCCAGTTTCTTTGATCCATAGACTTTTCCATATTATACCAGCAATCATTTGTATTTTCTTCATCCATTTCACATGTGAATTTTCAAACCTTTTGCAATTATTAGAATCTAATTTTAAACATACACTGTCCTTCTATTATTACGTACATTTTCTAACAATATATTCAGCTCAGCTCTATTTCAGTCTCTATTCTTTGAGTAGCACTAGTAGTAATTTACTTCAGTCACATTTTGTTCTCAAACTTTTCTTGCTATTTGTAATAGTCATTTTCATATTATGATGAATAGTCTCAATTTTTTCTATTTTGTATTAAATGTTGAAGTTTGAGATACATAAATGAGAAATGAAAAAACTCGTACATTAAAAATCTTTCAAATGCATAGTCCTCCAACTTTAATTCTAGGATAAATTTTATATTATGATTCTATCTATATTTACAACTATTTAACATTTTAATATTTAGCATTTATCAATTTTTTTTTCTGAGGGAATTCATTCAACATTGCTTGTTTTTTTACATTTATTTTTGCTCCATTTTTCTACTTTTATCTGATAATAATTGTAACATTTCTTAAATCTCAAGCGTTATTTCAAACATCAGTCATATATTTAAAATCTAAATAACTTACATAATCTCTTCATTTTTACTTCTTTAAGTTCCTATTTTACTCCATGACATATTTCTTGAACTAAAAGTTTTTGAGATATGGAATCACCTTGTATCATCATCATCATCATCAACCATTATCAATCCACTGCAGGATGAAGGTCTCTCCAAGTTTAATCCATCTTCTCCGATCTTTAGCTTCTCTTCTCCACAACACCCCTGCACATTTTCTTATTTCATCCATCCATCTCACATGTGGTCTCTTTCTGGGTCTTTTACAATCTCTTGGAATCCAGTTCAAAATTTCAATTGTCCATCTATTATCATCTCTTCTAGCAATATGTCCAGCCCAACTCCATTTCAATCTTTTAATTTTTTCAATAAGGTCAGTAACACCTGTTTGTTGTCTTACCCATACATTGCGTTTTCGATCTCCTCTTGTTACTCCCAACATACATCTCTCCATACTCCTTTGAGTGGTCTGAAGTCTCTGTATTGCTCTTCCATTAAGTGTCCAAGTCTCAGATCCATAAGTAAGAACTGGTAAAACACATTTGTTAAAACCATCCTTTTCAAACACATAGGCATATTTCCTTTTAGTATCAAGTTATTTCTACCAAAAGCACTCCAACCAAGTTTAATTCTATGATTAATTTCCTCCATTATGTTTCCATCTGTATTAATAATCTGACCAAGGTATTTGTAACTGTTAACTTCTTCTAATTCTTCATAATCAATCTTTATTTTCATATTTTGAACAAATCGATTAAACATTACTTTAGTCTTTTTAACATTTATCTTTAGTCCTACTTTTCTACTTTCATCTGCTAACTCCTGCAACATTTCCTACAGCTCTGAAGTATTATTTTCAAAAACAACTACATCATCTGCGAAATCTAAATGACTTAAATACTCTCCATTTACTTTCACTCCTTTAGTTTCCCATTTTAATCCACAAAATACTTCTTGCAGCACTGCTGTAAAGAGTTTTGGAGATATGGAGTCACCTTGTCTTAGACCTTTCTCAATGTTGATTTTTCCAGTATCATTATGTAATCTAATTGTTGCTGTTGCATTTTTATAAGTATTCTTTAAAATATGACAATATCCTGGATCTATACCTTGATGATCCAATGCTTTAATCACTGAAGAAATGTGTATAGAATCGAATGCCTTTTCATAATCTACAAATCCAAAACATAATGACAACTCATATTCATTTGACCTTTCTATGACTCCTCTCAATACCTGGATATGATCTATTGTACTAAAACCACTTTTAAATCCAGCTTGTTCTCTTGGTTGGTGGAAATCCAAAGTTCTCTGTAGACGAGTTGTAATTATCTTGGTAAAAATTTTATATAAAACTGATAAAAGGCTGATAGGTCTGTAATTTCTAATATCTGCTTTATCACCTTTTTTAAATATTAATATTATTACTGCATTCTTCCAATCTTCCGGTACATCTTTATCATTTAGACATTTGGTATATAACTTTGCTAAAATTGTTTCTATTTCTTCACCTGCTTCTTTTAATATATCAATTATAATTCCATCATTTCCTGGAGCCTTTCCTTTCTTCATACACTTAATTGCATGTCTCACTTCTTCATTTAAAATTCTGGGCAATTCGGATGATGTAATAGATATAGGAGGTACTTGTTCTTTATTACTATATAATTCTTGATAAAAATCTTCTACCAATTTCATGATGTCATCTCTCTTTTTAGTAATAATTCCACCTTTTTTTCTTATTGCAGATATAAATTTCCTACCAATACCAAAATGTTGTTTAACATTTTTGAGACTTTTATTTTCTTCTACAGCTTTCCTTGCTATTTCACAGTTATACTTTCTTATATCATTTTCAACTCTTTTCCGTACCATTTTACAAAATTCGAGATATTCAATTCTTTTTAATACATCATTTTTGTATATCTTCATATTCCTTCTTTTCTTCATAAATTCTCTAGTCTCAGTAGAAATTTTATTAGTCAATTGCTGCTTTTTTCTACCAGCTATGTTTGTTGCAGTTTTTAAAAGTGTATCAGTTATTTTCATATTAATTTCATTCAAATCTGAATCATGTTCAAAATCTCCTAACACTTGAAACCTATTTGTAAGTTCTAATTTAAATTCATTAGAATGTTTCTGAAGATTAGGAATATCAACTGTAAATATTGTTTTTCTTAATAATTTTTGTCTCTCTAGTTTTACATTAACACGTCACCTTACTAATCGATGATCACTTCCTGTGTTAAATTTATTAAGAACATTACAATCTTGAAATATGTATTTTCTGTTAGTCAAAATATAATCCAATTCTGCTGTACCTTCATTTGGATGCTTCCATGTCCATTTCCTTTTAACATTTTTCTCAAAAAATGAATTCATAATATAAAGTTTTTCTTTTTCTGCAAACTCCAGTCTATGTCCTCTCTCATTTCTATTACCATAACCAAAATTACCTACAGCAATTTCATCTTTCATTTGTCTACCAATTCTAGCATTAAAGTCTTCCATAACAATTTTAAAATGATGTTTACTCTGATCAAAAGCCTTTTGTACATCCATATAAAAATCTTCTACTACTTCATCACTATGAGAACTTGTTGGGGCATAAACCTGAATTATCTGCATTTGGTATCTACTATTAAGTTGTATAACTAATCTTGCCACTCTGTCCGATACACCATCAATCTCCACAATATTGTTTTTTTTATTTATAATGAATCCTACTCCACTTGTATTTCCAATACGTGTGCCTTTATAATAGAGTATATGTCCACTTTTTAAATCAATTGTTTCTTCTCCTTTTCTTCTAACTTCACAAAGTCCAATAATGTCCCATTTAATATAAGACAGTTGTTCTTCTAATTCTTTTTAATATCAATTTTCTTAATATCAAATAATTAAATCACTGCCATTACATTTTGATATTCTTCAATACATGCCAAAATTCTTTTTTCCTTTAACTTGATCATTAGAAGTTTTAATACTGATATAAATACCTGTAAAATGAAATGGATTTCTCTTACCTATAAACAAAAATATAATGACAACTTCCTGATTATTTTCTAACTGTTAAAACTTGAAATCTGTTTTGTTTGGGTATTGTTTCAAATCCAATGTTCACTTTAGATTAACTGTAAGTATCTTGGTAAAGATTTAATATAAAATTGATAAAACCCTGATAGACTTATCTTGTTTATCATCTTTTTAAAATAATAATTACTACATTCTTCCAATCGTCTGTTATATCTTTATTACTTATATATTTAACAATGAACTTTATCAAAAAAAATTACTTCTAATACCAAAAATAATTACATCTTTTTCTAAAATTTTCCTTAATAGATTTATTTGCCTATTTTATCTTTTCATGTAAAGTACTTGCTAATTCCAATAATGTAGAGTATTCTTTGTGTGATTGTTTTTTATGGCACTTCTTTCTGTAATGTTTGTATACATTTCCTGGTGATATTATTTTTTGTTAATAATAATCCTTTTATTTTTGTTGCTGAAATGAATGTTTTCTATTATTCAAATGAATGTTTTATGCTATTTGGACTTTTTATTTTGTATAATTTTCCTTGCCAATTCACAAATATATATTTTATATTAATTCTTTTTTGTATCATTTTATAAAGCTGCAAATATTCATTTGTTTTAATAATTTATTTTTGAAAGTTTTCGTATTACTTCATTTTATCATGCATTGTCTTACTGTATGATACTATTGGTAAACTGTTTTTTGCATAAGCCATCTGTTTTGCAGATGTTTATGATTTCACCTGAAGGTTTCAGATGATGATATATTATTGTGATATGTTGGACTATTTCCATCATCTATGAATGCATATTAAACTTTATTTAAACTTTTCAAATACAATCAACTTGTTAGCAATAACATACAAATAGACAACACAAATTAATAATTACACAACATTTCAAGTGTATTTTCCACTCTTCTTCATGTGTTACTCGTCTGATATGCACAGTGATAGTATTCACATAGAAGTTGAACTTGCAGCATTAGATTCTTGAATATTGAATTTAAGGCCAATGCTCTAATCAACTGAGCTTTGAGAATAGTTCAATTGGTTAGAGTGTTAGCCTTAAATTCAATATTCAAGAATCTAAAAGTGCAAGTTCAACTTCTATGCAAATACTGTCACCATGCATATCAGGCCAGGAACACCTGAAGAAGAGTAGAGAATACTACTTGAAATGTTAGGTGTTTACTAATCCATGTTGTCTGTTTCTGTGTTATTACTAACAAGTTTGGTATTTGAAAAATTGATATAAAGTTAAAATTTTCTATACATTCAATATTTACTCATAGATGATGGCAATTATCCAACATATCACATCTTTATTGACTTCACTTCAAACTGAATTATTATCAAAGTCTGGTAATATTTTGGATTGATTTTTAAGTTCCAATTTAAATTCATTGCATGGTTGCTAAATGTTGGGAATACCAACTGTTTTTTTAAGTTTTCATCTGTCTGGTTTCTCTTATACACATGTATGCCACTAATTGACAATCATTTACTTAGTTAAATCTATTGAGAACATTGCAATATTTAAATAAATACATATATTTGGTCAGAATATGATCCAATTCTGCTGTACCTTAATTTGTATGTTTTTATGTTCATTTCTTTAGCCTTTCTGTTAATGCATTCATAAATTATAGTTTTCCTTTAACTGTTATTCTCTCTCCTTCCTGTCAATTGAAGCATTAATGTTTCCCATAACAATTTTAAAACATTTGATCTGATCAAAAGCATTTTATACATGTATCCCCACTTTGTCTTCAAAATGAGAACTTAATTGGTACATAAACTTGAATTCTTTGCATTTGGTATCTTCCATTAAGTCGAATATATAATCTGGCCTGTGAAATTGATATACTGTCAATTTTCACAATGTTATTTTTCCACTGTTTATGTATTCATTTGTGATTTTAGTATTTATATCTTAGTGAT
Organism: Epiperipatus broadwayi; assembly: GCA_028023455.1. Lineage (NCBI taxonomy): Eukaryota > Metazoa > Onychophora > Udeonychophora > Euonychophora > Peripatidae > Epiperipatus > Epiperipatus broadwayi. The sequence continues at coordinate 92,977 of JAQFVV010000251.1, forward strand.
AAAGTACATGATCTTCTAGATTTACAATGTCCACCAAGTATCTTATTTACTCCTAGACAGTTTTCCAATTAAATCAAGTGCAGTTGTAGATATCTAAATTAAAGATTGCCATTGAACTTCCCTATCTCAAGTTTACCATCACCAGATGCAAAGCATTACCAACTGCTATCATGTAGTAATAATTTTAATCTCTTGGGAATAAATACCATAATTTACTGTTGTATATCATGATTATAAATATCTAAAAAATATTCCACACCCACATTTATGTGTCTTTCAAGACATTTCAACAGATATTTTAGTTTTAAAAGAAAAGCCCTGAAATAAAAGCAATAAATTCATCAAAATAGCTTATGCGTGTCACTGAATACATATAAATATCACATAACAATAACATATACAATGACAGATCCATATGCAGTGGGAATATTTGTTCTCATTTTCTTGAATGTTTCAAAGAGGAATCTTTTCAATGAACAGAAACCCCTTGCTACTTATATATTTTGATTTACTATCTGAAACTTACAAACATTTCAATCTATTGCATTGAATTAGTGTGCTTCAAAAAGTAATGGAGGATTATTTTCAATTGACAGAAACCATTTTATGCTTATGTATTTGCTTTAATATCTAGTTTTACAGAAAATTGTAATCTATTCCAGTGAAACAGCTTCATAGTTACTTTTATTTCCACTACAGTTGTGAGCATTATTATGTATAGTATTTGATATATCTAAAATGAAAAAGATATCACCAATATATAGCAAATCCTGCTGATAAGATTTTTTTTTATATTTATAGATAATCTAAATATCTAAGTCATGAAATATTTACATTTTGCAAATTATTTTATCTTCATTAGTTTTTGGATTGACATATTGATATACAATATTAATATATATCATATTAATTATAATGGGAATTGATTTACATCTATTCTTGTGGTAGAGTATTGCTTCAATCATTTAGTATGACCCTTGAAAATATCTGGATGATAAAAAGCTTAGCTTAAATTTTCATATGTACTGATTGTAATATGGATAAAGAGTTGTTGAAAGAATTTGACAACTTTATCTTTGGTTATTTAAATTACTGAAGTGCTGATAGCTATATTTTTGTACATAACTAATTCTCATATAAGTATTGTTTTTCTCTAATGGTACTGTTACTTCTTGATGTTTTGGGTTTTTTTTTTTTGTTTCACACGGTGAATTATTTGTTCTTATCATGTTAGTCTCATATTTCAAAGCATTTTGGTTAGGATAAGTATTGGAAATTTTCTTATATAGATGGAAAATTATACTGTAAATTCATATTATTTATCATCATGTATATGCAGATAGGGTTTTGTATAAAAAATTAATTGGTTTTCCAAGAAGTGAGGCATTAGAATTTATTGCTTACATGGTATTTATATCATTAGGTGTCATTCATTTCTGGGCCTATCATTGAGAATGGTGGCTACAATACCAAAGGTCATTTAACTTTTTAAATTCTTTATTTTTGATGGATATTCTTGGGATTTGTTTGTTATTTTTTGTGTGCTTTTTCTTTATTTGTGACAAATGTTGATCAGCCTAGGTTTTTCTAAAAATGTAATACTATCATCATTGTCAACCATTATCAGTTTGTTCCAGGAACAAGGTCTTTCCAATTTCAGTCCATTTCTGATCTCTAGCCTTTTCTCTACATCACCCCTGCACATTTTCTTATTTCATTTGTCCCGATGACATATTGTCTGTGGGTCTTTTAAAATCTCACGGAATCTAATTTAAGATTTGAATTATCATCTCTTCTAGCCATATGTCAAGTCCAACAATACTTCCGTCTTAATTCTTTCAACAATGTCAGTAGCATGTGTTTATTCTCTTAACCATATATTGCATTTTCTATCACTTGTTACTCCTGACATACATTTCTTTTTACTTCTTTGAATAGTCTGAAATTTCTATATTGCTCTTCTATTAAGTGTCCAAGTATATGATCCATAAGTAAGAACTGGTAAAACACATTTATTAGAAATTGTCTTTTTCAAAAACATAAAGATGTTTTCTTATAATATTTAGTTATTTCTTTCAAACGCACTCAAACCAAGTTTAATTCTTTGATTAATTTCATCCATTGTGTCCATCTACAGTAACAATCTAACCAAGGTATTTGTAGTCGATAACTTCTAACTCATCATAAACAATCTTTATTTTCATCTTTTGAGAAAATCCATTGAACATTACTTTAGTCTTTTTAGCATTTATCTTTAGTCCTACTTTCTTATTATAATCTGATAACTCTTGCAACATTTTCTAAAACTCTAAAGCATTATTTAACAAAAAACAATTACATCATCTGCAACCTCTATATGACTTAAGTAATCTCCATCTTTTTACTCATTTAGCATCCCATGTTACTCCACAAAAGTTTTTGCAGCACTGTTGCAACAAGTTTTGAAGATATGCAGTTACCCTTTCTTACACTGTCTTTACTGCTACCCTTTATAATATCATGGAATCTAATTGTTGCTATTACACTTTTGTGAATATTTTTGAAAATATGACAATATCCTTTGTCTATACATTGCTGATCCTGTACTTTCATCACTGAAGACAAGATTATAGAATCAAATGTCTTTTCATAATTTACAAATCCAAAACATAGTGGCCAATTAATATCCATTGGTTGTTTCTATAACTTGTCAATATTTGGATATGATTACTGTATTAAAACCACTTTTAAATCCAGCTTGTTCATTTATTTTTTTGAAATTTAATGTTCTGTGTAGACAAGTTGTAATTATTTTGGTAAAAATTTTAAATGAAACTGATAATAGGCTCATAGTCCTATATTTTCTAATATTTAATCACCTTTTTAAAATATTAATATTGCATTTTTTCAGTGATTTGATATACAAATTAAAAAGCGTATGAAACACTTGAATGAGAAGCTATCAACATTCCAAAAATTGTTATACACTAAGCACTTTCGAGGCCATTTGCCTCATATTCATAGCGGTAGTGTGAGATGCAGAATGAGGAAATAAGGCAAGGAAACAGTGGTATGCAAAACGTATGCAAATGAACTAGATAGTCCAACGTTTGGAGATGTCAAAGCAGGTGTCCCATCTATTGATAGCATTATTATTGCCATTAATGAAGTATGCTTCTCTGATTTTCTGCTTGATGTCATTTTTCTCAATGCCGACTTTTGGGGTTGGAAGGTTCAAACACATGTCCTGTCTTCTTGGAATGTTCTAAGATTGTTGATGAATTATCGTTATTTTTCTTTGCTCTATTATAGGTGTATCTATGTTGTGCTGTCCTGTTGATTATGCCTGCTTTGGTTTCCCCAAAATAAATGGCCCGGCAACCAGTTGCGGGCATGATATGCTGTAAACAATATGGGGGGTCTGAGAAGGTTCAATTTTATCCTTAGAGTTATTGATTAGACAATTAGTGCATGGGAGTGTATGAAAACTAATTTTAAATTTATTGGACACATCTTTGTCATTAGATATTTGTCAATAAATTTCTATTTCTTTTAATACATCAATTATAATTCCATCATCACCTGGAGCTTTTCCTTTATAAATTTAATTGCGTATCTCACTTCATTTGAAATCATGGGCAATTTAGAGGGTATAATAGATGTTAGGTAGTACTTATTATTTATTACTATATAATTCTTAATAGAACTCTTACCCGTTTCATGATGTCATCTCTTTTTTCAATAATAGTTCCATTTTTTTTTCTTAATGCAGATATAAGTTTCCTACCAATATCAAAATGTTTTTTATACTCTTGAGACTTAGTCTTTTTTACAGCTTTCCTTGCTTGTACATAATTATGCTTTCTTATATCATTATCAACTTTTTCACACCATTTTACAGCATTCGGTATATTCAATTCTTCTTAATGCATCATTTTTATGTATTTTTATACTCGTTCTTCATAAATTCTCTAATCTCTATAGAAATTTTATTAATCAATTGCTGCTTTTTTCTACTAGCTATTTTAGTTGCAGGTTTTAAAAGTGTATTCTTTATTTTCTTATTGATTTTATTCAAATCTGATTCATGTTCAAAATCTAATACTGGAAACGAATTTGCAATTGCTTATTTAAATTCATTAGAATGGTTCTGAAGATTAGTAATATCAACTATAAATATTGGTTTTTCTTAATAATTTTTGTCTTTAATTTTTTATTAACATGTACCTTGCATCTTATTCATCAATGATCACTTCCTGTGTTGAATTTATTAATAAGATTACAATCTTGAAAAATGTATTTTCTGTTAGTCAAAATATAATCCAATTCTGCTACATCAAAATATAATCTAATTCTGCTGTATCTTATTTGGATATTTGCATATCCATATCCTTTTAACATTTTTGTCAAAAAAGAATTCATAATATAAAGTTTTTCTTTTTCTGTAAATTCCACAAGTCTATATTCTTTCTCATTTCTATTACCATAACCAAATTTGCCTAGAGTAGTTTCATTTTTTTTTTGTTTACCAATTCTAAGATTAAAGTCCTCTGTAACAATTTTAAAATGTTTAGTCTGATCAAAAGCCTTTTGTACATCCACATAAAAATCTAGGTCATCACTAGAAGAATTTGTTGGGCCATAAACTTGAATTATCTGCATTTGATATCTGCTTTTAAGTTGAATAAGAAATGTAGCCATTCTCTCTGATACACCCTCAGTCTTCATAGGGTTCTACTTTTTATTTGTAATGAATCTTATTCAATTTATATTTTCAATATTTATACCTTTGTTGTAGAGTACATGTCCACTTTTTAATTCAATTATCTCTTTATCTTTTTTTCTGACTTCACAAAGTCCAAGTGTTCTATTTAATATTCTGCTGTCTTTGCTTCCCCAATTTATTTCTTGTTAGTTTGTTAAAGTGTGATTTCCTTTACTACTATATAAATATTCTTATTGTATTATTAAAATGTTTTCTTATTGTATTATAATGAGTGCTTAATTAATAATACATATTAATGAAGATCAACTTTTGTAAAATATAGTGGATCCTAAATCTGCTAGACTTATTGTTTAAGAATCAAATGGAGGTAAATTTAGTAAAATATTTTAATTATTAAAATATGATGTTATGTAAAGAAAAATCCAGTAATTAAATAAAAGCAAGATATTTAAATCCTTTCCTGTCATAGATTCTAATTTATTATTTTTATTATTTCAAAATTAGTTCTTTTGAAATTTGCTATTTAAAATCTATTATTTCAAATATGTAATCTGAGCCATAATGCAGTTACGAATGGTTTATAAGCAATTTTTTAAAAAATAAATCTGAGTTTAACAAATAAAAGTTAAAACTATTTTTTTTAGAAGGAACAAACATATATATATATATATATATGTGTGTGTGTGTGTACCGCATATATATGATTTATAAACAATCAGCAGTTTTAAAATAAAATTTTTTGATTAATATTTATATATATTAGAAATTGGCCACAATCCTGACTTTGACAATGCAAAAATGCTTGCTAATATGGAGAGATATGATTTGAGAACCACGAGAGAGTCAATTGAAATATTAAAGAGACCTACTGGCTTAAACAGGGCTGATGAAGTATGCCACCCATATGGATACCTCTCATTTTATCTCTGTCTTCTAATATTGACTTTAAATTAATAGATGGTAAAACTAAGAGAAATAAACATTTTGATAAACCTCATATTCTGAATACTAAACTATTTCAAACTGATTCTCATGCTTCATCTCGCACTCAGTCATGTTACAGTTTGAGATTGAACAAATTTACTTTCAAGAGTTTACCTTTACAGTGGTGGATGCTAGTTCGTTGAAATATCTGTATATAATAGAAAATAACACCTGGTTTTGCCCAAAAAGTCATTTATCTACATCATACAACCTTGAAAACATTAAATATTATATATATATACTGTAAATATGATAGTTTAATTCTAGAAAACTTGTAATACAATTTAATATATTATCAATGTAGGCTATCGTATGGGGCGGATCTCCTATTAAACAGGGAGTAATTTTCTTTATCAATATTAAATAATGGCATAGGACTTGATTTATCCTATAGAATATAAGTTTACTTACTGTAACTTATGACATGTCTACTCACATTTTTATTTTATATTAAGGGCAAATATGTTGTGTATATTTAGCATTACTAGGTTGACTGATTTTATGCTTATTTCATTGCATTTCTTCAGCAGGCATGTATCCCTGCTTTGGAAGATTTACTTTGAGGGTTTCAATTGTCTAAGTTACACACAAATTTAGGAACAGTCCTTTTATTTTTCAGACCAGAGAGTCTTGTTTTTGTCTTGTTACCTATCAGTGCAGTGGATCATTCATATTTGTTAATGAGAACTATTAAAGGTTTTATATGAAGACACTCGTTCCATCACCTATTTATTCTTTGAAAATTTAGATCTAACTTCACAAAAATGGATATGAACCAATCTTTGTCTTCTTATTGGATTTCTTTATTATGTTAACAACTCAGCACTGCCTTCCTTATCTTTGTGTATATCCAAGTCTGATATTTCAGCATTTAGTCGTCATCATCTGTTTTAACAGTTACTGGGATTAATTAATTCTGCTTGAGGGATATCTACCTTGAAGATCAAATGTCTTTATCATTCAAGGTACCTTATTTATATATCTGTTATACATTGTAACTTTGACATATACACTCATTAATTAATGTAATTTCCACTACCTTCAATGAGTCTAGCAGCAAATTAAGCAATAGTCATTTTTGTTTTTTCTTTTTTATAAAGTATTACTAATCAAGTGTTTCTAATTTAATGTGTATATTGAATTGAGTTTTTTTATTTGCCACAGGGAAGTCATATAGTCATAATTTAATTTTAAGAGTCTCTTCATCTCCCAGATCACTTAGCTTAATTAGAATGAAGTAGTATGTGGGTTGGAATGAGTTGTTATGGTTTAAATCATTCTCGTGGTGGTTTTGTTGTTGTCAGCTCCTTCAGACTTACGGTATGTAAATGTAAAGTTTATCATAACAATTTTTGAGTTTTGTTAATGAAAACAAATGAATAATTAATACTGTATATCAAAGAGACATTTGGAAAAATAAAAGAAACAATAACTTCTGTCTGGTGTCCTTGGTTGTTTATATATTTATGTCTCTGCTTATTTTATGAAATTAGGGAGCCGTGTTCTTAGAAAGACAGTCATAAAATAGTGGGAATAAAATTTGGATTTTTTAGTGTTGCTCTTAAAATTCCTAAACAAATACTTTATTTCTCTGAAGTTGGCCATAGAACTAATGAAAACTTATGTGGAACTCAAACTGAAATATGCAGACTTATGTCACTATTAATATTCATTTTGAGTTCTTTTTGCTTTTAAAAAAATAAAAATGTATCAATAGCTAATTTTTTAATAATTTACCAGTGTTAATATTATGTAAGTTAATGTTGGATCAATTTTCTGCTTATAGTTTATAAGATTATATATGTGATTACAATTTTTGGATTTTATGTAGAGCAAGAATAATTTAGTTCTAAATAATAATTCTTGAAATGCTTATTAAAGAAACATAAGTGCTTGAATCAATAATATTATTAAATGCTTCTGATAAAAAGGTTAACTGAGTTGCTAATTTTAAGAATATTTTTTTAGTGAAAATTATAATTCATCTTTGCTTTTTTATAAATTATCTTTATTAGTCATCTATGACATATGCATGTAAAAGTGATTATTTTTTTATTTTCTGTTTTGTGTAGGCCTACATCATGGGGGAAAAAAATGATATTTCTTAAAAATAAGATATCATTGAAATATTTAACAGATTGATTCCAGAATGAATTAACTTTTTTTTATCATAATGTTATGGAATTAAAAACTACTAAAACAAGTCAAGCAGATTTGAATAAAAGAAATATATTTTTAGAAATGTGCACAAAATGTGTTAATAAAAAGTTTTCTGATTAAAAATATTTGTTGAATAAAATATTGAATGCAATACAGTCGGTATAGTATTTGTTTAGACATTTTATCACTGTTTATGATATTACACAAAAATGATTATCTTTATGAAATGAGCAACTTCTTTGTTAATTTTGTAATTAAAAGAACTGTGAAAACATATGAAAGGCATTTCTGTGTTAAAAAGAGACACTTCAGAAATCAAGAAACAATATGGAAAAAATGTAAAAGAAAGAAATAATTATATCTTTGGCTTTTGGGGAAACCAAATCGAAAAACCTATTACAATAAAAAAAGTGATTCATTGAACATTATGTGAATTAAACTATAAAGGATATATAGGAAAATATGAATGAACCACATACAGGAGAAAAACTTGTTTAATGTAGATTATGTAAAAGAACACTAATAATTTAAGATACATAAGAAAACATCAGTATCAGATGGGCAATAGAGAAGTTTTAGGAAGAGGAGGAAAGTGTTTTTCATGTGTATATAAAACTTCAGAAAAGAGTAGTTTAAGGCTATATGAAAGAACACATATGTGAGAATTTGCAATGTAGTTTGTGTAATGATAATACAGCAGAAAAAGCATTCAAGATGCATGAAAGAACACATACAGTAGAAGATCCATTTAAATGCAGTATGTGTGAATACAAGACTGCACAAAAAGGCCATTTAGTACAGCATGAAAGAACACATACAGCTGCAAACCTACATAAGTGCAGTTTGTGTGGATATAAGGCTTCACAAAAGATACAGTTTAGACAACATGAAAGAACACATACAGCAAAAAAGACTTTTAAATGTATTGTGTGTGAATAAGAAAAATGAAAGAACACATACAGCAAAAAAGACTTTTAAATGTATTGTGTGTGAATATAAGACTGGATTTAAAGCCAGATTCAGGTTGCATGAACGAACACATACAGGAGAAAAGCCTTTCCATTGCAGTTTATGTGAATACAAGACTGCACAAAAGATCCATCTAATACGCCATGAAAGAACACATACAGGAGAAAAACCATATATGTGTTGTTTGTGTGATTATAAGACAGTAGCAAAGAGCCATTTAATCCAGCATGAAAGAACACATACAGGAGAAAAGCCTTTCCATTGTTCTTTATGTGAATACAAGACTGCACAAAAAGTCTACCTAATACAACATGAAAGTACACATACAGGAGAAAAGCCATTTCATTGTAGCTTCTGTGAATACAATACTGCTATAAAAGCCCATTTAAAAGTTCATGAAAGAAGACATACAGGAGAAAAGCCTTTTAAATGTAATTTATGTGAATACAACACTGTACTAAAGGCCAGATTAACACTGCACGAAAGAACACACACAAGAGCGAAGCTTATCCCAAAAGAAACAGTTAAGATAACATGAAAGAACACATCCATAAAAAGACGTTCAAATGTATTTTGTGTGAATACAAGGGTGCAAGTACAGTCTGTTTAAGGCAACATGAGGGAACTCATGAGAGAAAATCCTTTAACGTGTTTATGTATGGACAAATACAGAAACTCATACAGGAGAAAGCCTTTTAACTGTAGTTTATGTGAATGTGTGCAAGAAGGGACCATTTAAAGATGCATGAAGGAACTTATACACAACAAAAGCCATTTAAATGTGTCTTTCGGAATAGAAGATTACACAAAAAGGCAGTTTAAGGCTGCATGAATGAAAACATACAGAAAGAAAGCCTTTTAAGTATAGGTTGTGTGAATCTAAGGTCACACAAAAAAAAAGATTTAGCACTGCATGTAAGACCTCATATGGGAGAAAAGTCTTTTCAATATGGCATGTGTGAATATAAGATTACTCTAAAAATCCAGACCATGGAACAAACTTTTCAAAGTAATTCATGCTGATTTGAAACTTCTAATAAAGATAATTTTAAAATTCATTATGATGTACATATAAAAGATAAATCTTTTAATTCCCTTTTGTATAAAAGCCAAGGCTTAATAACTTAAAAAATACAACAAAGAAATCTTTAATTATGAAACAAGTATTTAATTGTCAATTGTGAGATTACACAACATTTGCTAAAAGTGATTGGGAAACTCGTGAAAATGAACATTTTACTGATCAGAAAGTTGTAAACATTTGTCTTCTACTACTTTGAACTATGTAATTGCAGCAATATCTGATATCTTGAACTATGTAATTTTTTTACCATCAGATAATGAAAAAAAAAATTAGAATGTGATTCACTGCAGTTTTAAAAATATATTTTTGCTTATTATAGCAATGATTCTTCTATCTGTTCAAACATTTTAATAGCATTTCCATGTAATGACTACACACTTTAGAAATAAACTAACTGCAGCAATATGTAAGTGATATCTTGATTTTTATATATCAAGTAATTATATGTTGAAATTTTCATAGCAATGAAGTATATTTTTTGAATAGGAGAGCAAAATAGTTTTTCCATTTTAATCAAATGAAGTTTGTTCTTTAAGCTGAATTCTTGTGCTTAAATTGGCATGATAAAGACTGCTGTCAAATTTTAGATTTTTTATCCAATATAATCTCAATAGACTCATGTGAGAGACAGGTTATTATGAAATTTATTATTTAATTACAGTTAGCAAGACTGGAATCATAAGGTGATGTTATAATGATGAGTAAAATTGTATTAATAGTCTGATAATTTGTAACAAGTATTAGACATAGAAATTTATACAGTCACAAATTTTATAGAACCATCAGTTAATGTATTTTTATTGCATTTTAGTAATATTTTATTGCAGTTGATTTTAATGAATTCACAAATTAAAATTTTCTCATAACCTTAATGTGTAGATATTTGCTAATCAGACACAGCTTATTTTTAGAAATATTTTTTTCGATTATATTGATGATTGAAAAAAAGAGTGAGTGTATTGTAAATGTTAATTCTAAGAGCATTCATTTATAATTTAATGTTTACATATTTTATTAATGTATTGCGTTTATACATTTTGTACTTCCAATGAAGACTTGTATAGTTGGAACTGGAACTGCAAATATTAAATGTAATATGAATTATATAGTAAATGAAAGTATTTTTTTTATAAAATTCGCATTACAGTAGGTATTTGAAATCACTGATTCATATTTGTTTTGCAAATTTCAGTACTACTGAAGAGAAATTTAATGAGAAATAACTCTTGAAGATAATTTTTCCTTTATTAACACTATATTTTCTGATGTGAATTTATAAAACTCTGCTGTCAAATTTAAAGATTTTCATATAAATAGGATTTTACCTAAAACAGAAGTAGGGGAACACACATTTAACCATAGTCCAACCTAGGGTCTTTGAGTAATATGCTGTGATCATGTACCTAACCAATGACCATATCCACCTCCAGTGGGATATCTCTTAGTTTATTCATTAAATTTAGATAAAATTTAGGCTAGTTCATCCATACCCCTCCTTTCTTTTGGATTCCATTGTACCTCAGTATTTGAACCCAGGGAGAATGTTGCCTTTAACTCTCTTCAGGAATGAATGTAGTTTATGTAGCAACTATATTTTCATTGATTTAAGATACTTCAAACCCTATTGCTGTGTTATATATTATAATAATACATGTGTGTGCATTAAATTGATGAATGAGTGAATGAATGAGTTTGGTAAAGTGGAAATCAATTTGATTTAAAATTCTATTAACATTCCATAAAAAATATAATTATATGTGTCCTATGTGCATCTCTACCATGTCAGTGACTAAAATTATTTGTTACTCCATTCCTTACCCATGGTAGATATGCATTGATAAATATTCTCTATTTATAAAGCCACTAAGATTAGCTAACACAAAAAAATAAAATCAAAGAAAAAATTATTCTATTACCATAACTGTCACGAAGCTAACTAACTATTTACAGGGTTATATCACAATATGTTCAAGAGCTACATGATCCAATATGAGTTGAAGAGATTTCATATCCTTTGAAGACCCCCCCCTACCTACCCATAAGTTTCCTAATGTGGATAGAAAGTCTTTCACACAGGAGTATTCATCATTCATACTGAATAAACTAAATTTAACCATCATTAGTTATACATAACAAAACAACATAAACTGTCCTGTACATATATGTAAATTAATATGGCATAGCATCCCATGTGATAGTGATGACCAGATTTCATGTCACTATGGAGGGAATTAATCTAAATTTCATTTACAAAAAAAATTTTTCTAGCTTAATAAACCTTTCCCCTGTACTGTGTTACTTCTTATGGAGTGGAATCTTCTGACTGCAAACATGCTAAAACTTCCAAATGTGAGAGTAATAAAAATAGAATTTTACAAACATATAAAGTAAAAAAATATATATAACACATTATGATTTTGATTTTATTCAAATCTTTCTGATTACAGTCTATAATTTGAGCATTAATGTCTTTTGTGGATACAATCCATTTATCTCATCTCATCAGTCCATTCTGATAAATGGTCAAACATTTACTCAGAGTTTTTGGGAACACACATGAAAGAGGTTATTTCCATTAAGGACATCACTCTTCCAAGATCACTGACACTTCTAATAAAGTGTTAGCCATTTTTCTAGGCATTATAATAATGGTCTCAACACAATTATTAAAGATTATTCTAGGCATTATTTATATGAAAGAGAGAAATAATCATGCTTTATGGTTATTAAGACAGCACCCTGGCCCTGTGGCAGTTATCCAGCCTGTGTACATTGTTTAGTAATTTATAAAGTAGAACTAAATTCTTTTCAGCTTACTATTTGCTGTTTAATCAGTTTACACAGAAGAAAGTTTTACCCCATCATTTATCTGAATGTTATTTCTTTTTGTCAATTTTGTCTTCGACTATCGATATAAAATTAAATTAATTATTTTACTACAGTGTTAAATCATTCTAATGTTCGATCTAAAGCTATTGACTGCTTGCGGTCATCATATCATTTCATGATATATGAAAGAATGGAAATGAGCTAAGACTTTTATATCATGTTAGAAAAATTACTTTACTTATTTCTTAAATTAGTATATATTTTTTTTTATATTTAATTTTTTTTTTTTTGCACTATATTCCAATATTAAATAATGTTTTAACAACTATTTCTATTATTGGTGTTTCCCTGAAAGTTTATGATGATAGTGTTTTAGTTGTTTAGACTATTTCCATCACTTAATATGTGTATTAAATGTCTTTAGAAAAATTTAACTTTCCTTAAATATTCCAAACACTTTGAACTGTTAGTAGTAGCACATTTTGAGAGATATTATTCTGCCCTCTTCTTCAGGTTAATTGTTGGCCTGACCAGTGACAATACTAGCTTGGAAATTGAACCTGGACCATAAGATTTTTGGCTGAATGGGTCAGTTGGTTAGAATGATACCTTTAAATAAAATACTCGATAATCTAAAGATTCACATTCGATTCCCATGCTTATACTGTCACTGGTCAGGCCAGCAACACCTGAAGAGGGAAGAATACCTCTTGAAATATTGTGCATCTATTAACCTGTTTGATGTACTATAACTTAACATTTCAATGTATTTGGAATATTTAAATAAAGTTAATTTTTTCTAAAGACATTCCATAATTATGTTAGATGACGTAAATCGTTCAAACAATAAATACAACTATTATTCTTATTCACATAATTTTATTAAAACCCAACTTCCAAACTTATATAAATATTTAACTTTTTTGCCATTATTTTAAAAAAACATGTTTCAATGAATTGTCACATATTTGGGGATTTATTTATTTTTTTTATAAATAATATATATTTTTATTTAATAAAAGTAAAGTTTTAAAATATTTTTTTTATTATTAGAAACTCAAATTCCGAAGGAAATGTTTTTGGTGCATTTTAGATTTTTAAGATTGAAAAACAATTGTGAAAAAACAAGATGATTATTTTTTAAAATAATTTGATTGCCTTAAATAAATTTTACTTAATTTCAATAGAACATAAAAAGCAATAATCTTGTGACAGTTACCAGTAGCATAATATTCTTATGTAAAATCGGCCTACACAGTCTTCTATTTACAAGTGGGAAATCGTCATTTATAAATATGAATCAAAACTGTCAAAGTAGATATAATCTTTCATGTTTTTTTCTGGAGTTACATATCGAGTTCTTTCTCAAAATATAATGAATATATGTTTTAAAATTTATATTCTACGTTTTATTTCTTTTGTCTATTTTCTTTTCTTTTTGAGAATTGAAATATCCACACCCAATTTTGGATTATAATAAACTTATCCTTGTACAGATAGCTTTCTCTAGCCAACACTTATCTATAATGTTCTACCTTTTTAGATGTGTTTCTTTAATTTTTGAGAAATAGGATTGATGTTATTTGCGTATAAATAACAACTGATGAAGACACACACTAATAATGGGTATATTGTGCTTGACATATGACACCCTCATGAAATAAAGTTATACCAAAATAGCGCCTCTAGGGTAAGTAGTGTTATTTATTTCTTGGGGAGCAGCGAACTTTGTATACCCACATTGTGATTTATCACAATAACATTTTATCATGATAAATTCTTATCACAAAGATTTATAACAGTCTAATTTATTCTACAGGTGAATGTATTTCAAGAATTATAAAGTTTGGACTTTTCTAAATACATGTAACAATTCAATTTGATGATTAATAAATTGAATGTTTTTATTGCTCAGTTCATATGAATATCAAACATATACTGCTAAAACTGGAATCAATACAAAGATCTTGGATGGAGGATCTGACACTCTCTCCATGTATTAAACCATGATTTATATAGTTTTATATATAGTGGTAGATTCTGGATCTCAAAATCTGCAGATCACAGCTAGAATCTTTCACTTTCATTGCTGAAATTCTTTAGTATTCTGAAGTGATAAATCTATTACTTTTGCCCTGTATTTAATATAGTAGAAAACTCTGAAGCTCATGGTTATTGGATCACAAATCCATTCTTTTCCAGGGCTTGAACTTTTTATGAATTCTTGTCTTATTTTTGTATAATTTGGTATAATGGAAGGCTCTGGAAACTAAGATCAATTTATTAAGCTCCAGTTTTCTTATTTCCAACAAATACACTTCTTATAAACTCTTGAGCAATAAATCATTCAATTATTTACTTAGTAGTCTATTTACCAGAAGATAATGCATGAATTGCATAATGTTTTTATTTACTGCAACAAGAAAAACATTTTTAAACTGAGACATATCTTAAATTTTGAGATATATCGGAGTATTCTCATCTCAGCTTCACCATATCACAACCATCCATAATTACAAAAACTCAAAACATATTTTCACTATGCAGAGACTTTGAAAACAATGTTTTTCATCAGATAAGATCACTATTTTTCTAGTAAATTCTCATACAGGTTAAGTACTGGATTCTGATAATATTGATCATATGGAAAATTGAATAATTGTGGCAGTGTAGTCATATTTTAATCTCCTAAGACTGGTTACATTTTTCCAAATATAATAATGGACTTTTGTCATGTCTTCTGGGGTGACGAAACTTTACTCTGTGGCCAATCTGTCACAAAAAAGAGACAATATTTTAAATTATTTGTAAGAAATAAAAAGTGACAAATAAATGCTTCATACATGTTTTATTCATTATGTTTAAAAAGAATATATGTTCTTAAAAGATAAACAGAAATAAATTACAAAAAATACACGCTTGTCATTTAAATTTAAAAAAAGAGTAAAAAGTAACAAATGTATGGATCTTTGATTACCTGTTTTTCTACTGATGGAGGAAATGAATTTATAGGCCATAAAATATTCTTCCTAATATTTTCTTTTACAAAACTTAAGTTATTTCTTATATCTGCCTGAAGGCTTATTTAATTAAATAATAGTTTAGCCCAGGGTAGCCAGTACAATAAAATCTCCAGATTCGCATTTGAGTGCTTGGCTACGAATTTCCCCTCAGAAATTATTTCTCTGTAAAAAGCAAGTAATCAAGCTAATCTGATAACAAATTTAAGAGTGATTTTTTTTTATATAGCTATTAGAAAAAATATCCCTCTCTATTTATTCTAGCGTTTTGTTAACTATAGCAAATCAATAAGTACCAGCAAAATTCCACCACTTTAATATTTAATAAAATTAAAATATAATAATTTAATTGAAAATTTCCATCACATTTAAATATCAATAAATGAATTTAAAAAATGTCTGCACTACATGTTGCTGTAATTTGCATAATATATATATAAACTTATAAATAAGTATTAGAAAATACAGTAATTAAAATTTGTTAAAAAATATTTATATATATAAACGTCACTTAGGAGCGCTTTCAACTATCCCTTGACAAAGACTACAGGTACAGTTGAAAGAGCTCCTAAGTAACGTTTATATTTTTTGGTTGTTTTTTTTTTTAAACAAATTTTAATTACTGTATTTTCTAATATTTATAAGTTTAATTATATTATTTTGAAGAAATACAGACATTGATTTGTAGTATTATATATATATATATTGTACCCTCACTTCCCGGAAATATATAATTATAATCACTTGATCAAGCTCAGTTAAATAACTATGTTTTAAAAAAATGTATTTAAATCCACAATAACTATATTTTTAAGAATATCAATGATTAAATTAACTTAATTAATAAATAATAATCTAGTTCTGGTTTATAAAATGAAATAAATCAATATCTAATCAAATCATAAGACTATGAAGTGAGTTTACAAGTGGTAGAGCGAATACATTAAGACAATCTCCCACTGGATATCACCTTAATGGCATAAGAATACTATCCTTATTCCTATTACTTAAATACCACATTTATAGTACTCCTACGTCTTTAATCAAAACTAATTAAGTAAATTATCTTTAATAAATTAGTTTAAATATCTTTCTCAAAACTAATTTAATTCAAATTATCTCAGGTTCTCTTAAAATAATGATAAATTAATTATAACTTTTGTAATCAAGTATGATAAGGGATTTAATATCATTCCTAACTACAATTTAATAATATTAATAATAACAAATAGTAATACTAATCTTTAATCTACAATTCACTCTCCTATCTTTCTATTTATAATGTTATTCTTGTATATCTCATAATAAAATTGTAATATAATTCTCTATTCTCCATATGGCATCTTAAATAAATATATTTAGTATGATATTATAATCTGAGAATATGTGGCAATCATTACTAAGATAATTTAATGTAAATCTTTGGTAATTATTCCATGACCATCATAATAATATCATAAGTAAAACTTCTTAAATAAAATATATCAATAAAATATAACTCCTACATAACATTTTATTTATGATGTGCAAATATTATGTCTTCTTTATAATTATCTGTGATTATGTAATTGTGATGTGAAGAAATTGAGTCAACACCAAGACTTATAAAACAATTTAACAATTTTATTAGCAAACTTAACAATAAAATTATTTACATTATTTACATTTTGATAGAATTCTATAGACTTATAAAACAATTTAACAATTTTATTAGCAAACTTAACAATAAAATTATTTACATTTTGATAGAATTCTATTTATTCGTATTCAGGTATTTTTTCAAGACAAATAAAATGACTTAAAACATAAGATACAGAACATTTCTTCAATAAAATATTTCTTATTTTTTAAAATATCACTATACAGCTTTTTTATCACAATTATTCGATATTATTAATTTATAGGTTTTAAATAAAAAATATAGGTAATACTTTTACTATGAACTTATCCTTGTTATTTACTTTAAAAATTATTTATTATTCTGTATAGTCATTCTGCAATAATATTCATGTGAACAATCTTAATTCATAGCATACCATCAAACTAAGCTACTTACTAATTGTTACTTTAAACTTTAAATATCATGTATGGATTAGTGTGTTGTTATAAAATTATTTTTGTAAAACTTATGACTACTTTCATTCATTCAACACAATTCAGTTTATTACCTTTAATCATAAATAAAAATATGCATTATAAATATGTCTTTTTAAAAATTCTTAATAATTAAGTAATATCATTATAAATTCTTTTAAATTGTCAACTATTTATTTTCTAAAAAAAAATAAATATCATTTTAACTATAAAAGTTTTATGATTCTTTCACTGATGAAATTATGTTTTTATAATTTTTACACTTATTATAATCTAAGCAACATAACTTATCCAATTTAACGATTCTCTATTTCCAAACCTATTTATTATTTTCAATTTTAAAACAACCATCTTTTACAATGTAATCCAATAAATTTCAATAACACATAAACTAGTAGGCATATGGGGTAAACTATAACTTCAACTTAACCTTTTATCAACTAACCATCATGGGCACAGTGAACATGAACTGAGGTATAACTTATTTGTTTAATAACCTCTTCTACCAAGTATAATGTCCAGGCTATTCATTCAGCACTATGGCACATTAAGCTTTAACACATAGAAAAATAAACATTGCCATGAATATAAACAAGATATAGGGCTATGTTAGCTATACTTGTATAAACATCAATATAGTATATTCTTCCCATATAAATAAAACCTACATACATTATTCTCCTGGTCTTATATAACCTAATACTAAGATATTAGCATTTAAATTCACCAATTTACATCGCCAAATTCATCCTCATTTCTATAATAACAAATAAATTCATTTTTAGAATAACAGTCTAACTAACTAATAAGACAAGATTATTTCATTCTTTAATAGTTCTCAAACTTGAGCACAAACAATCAGTGTCATATTTTTAACACTTTAAATTATTCAACAAAACATCCAATTCAGTTTTAATAGAATCATATACTTATATTTCTTTTATGTTTAAATATATTTACTATATCATTAAAATTATGCATATTCTTAAATAACTAAACAAAATGATAAATTATGTGTAGGTGTGTGTTTTACATACGCATCCATCCGTACAAAATAACAAACACATTTTAAAACTATTAATAATTTACATTATTACCATAAGTAATTTCTGTTGGCAATTACTTAGTGATGTCATCTGGAGTACGATCTAAATAAACATTTTATCATAGTTTATTCCACATTATCACACTTTAAAATATACTAAGTTAAAGATTTTTTTTTTTTTTTTACAATAAAATTTAATTACTAAGTTAGTAAATAATTTAATGTTTTCTGTTTCTACGCTATATTTATACTATGAATAAATATTACTATAATTGTGTTAGTAAAAATTAATTCTAAAACCATATTTACAATAATTTTATTAGAATTTCTTACGATGAAATGTTCTTTTCTTGATAATAAGTTCATTACAGGAAGTATCTTTTCTCCTGGTAAAAAACATTAATACACACTTTTGACATCAATAATCACGCATGCTCCAGTTCTTAACGTTGTAATATATAATCCAAACTGACAGTTCAAGTTAAATACGGTACGTTTACTTTTATTTTAAAAGACTTACACTAATATCATTAATATTTTTCTTATCTCCAAAACTTTAAATCTTTAAAATGTATTATTAAGTAAATATCTAATTTTAAATACTCTTCGTTAAGATAATTTTCCAAATTCTTGTAACTTTTCCACATTTACTGAGGTTTAATATCTTCTGATACAACCAATACTTCTCCCAATATTTCCAAATAACTTAAATTATTTTCCCAAATAATTTAAATAAACTTTTGTATGTCCCGCATACCTTAATGACTGATTTGTAATATTTTTTTAAATATGATATAAGTCACATACTTGCAAATGATCTTATATTTTCTAGGAAAAATTCAATTTTAAAATATTTCTTCAGAAAGAAATATCTCCACGTTTTAAAATAATTGTTCGGTCATATTTAAAAGTTTTTTTCCTTTAAAAGTATTTTTCCATTGTGTTTTAAATAAATTTTCGGTAAAGGTTTACTTTAGCGTCTACAACATAAAAATCATGTTCGCCCTCTAGTTTTCAAAATTAGAAGTAAATTATAATAAAATCTTACGTATATGCTACTATATCACAATTACATTAAAATTTATTAAAATGTAAAAAATAAAAAATATTTACCATTTTAAAGAAAATTAAATAATTACACTAGATTAATTAAAATAAATAGTTTAAATTCTTTGAAACTTAAGAATTTAAACTATCTACATTTATAACTTAACAATTTAAACTATCTAGATTTATAGCACTTATAAAAAAAAAAAAACATCGGCGTAAGCAAGAAAATAGTCATTTACTGGGAAAATTTTTGTCGTGAAGAGTGTGCCAAATATTTAGACACAAATCCGATGGTTCTCGGCGGAATGGATAACAATAGGGAGCCATTAGTCTTCGAAATCGACGAAACCTTATTTCCACAGAAAATACCACAGGGGGACTATACGTAGAGGGCATTGGGTCTTTAGCGGTATTGAAAGTGTCAAAGAAGTGCTTCTTAACAGAAGTTGCGGATAGAACGGCTGGCACATTAGAGGCCCTAATCCAGCGGTCCATTTTACCAGGTACTCCGCATAATTTCAGATGTCTGGGCTGCGTACAATAATATCAGCAAACTCAGCAATGGGGTATATATGCATTCGGTTGTCGTCCACCAGGACAACTTCATGAATCCCGAAGACCAAGACATACATACCCAGAATATTGAGAATATGTAGATTTGCCTTCCGCGGTATATATAGCACTGCCGCCTTTTCCTCCAACATCCTAGTATGCATAGAGCATAATTATGCTTAAAAAGGTAAATGCTTTTTTTTATTATCTTTTACGTTTTAATTATAAATATTTACTGTAATTGTAATATAGGAGCAGATACGTAAGATTTTAGAATATTTTAGTTCTAATTTTAAAAACTAGATGGCAAATATGCTCTGGTCGCTAAAGTAAACCTTTACCAAATTTTCTTCATAAAATATATTATCTCATTTAACTTTATATTTTTTAATGAAAAAAATTTTTTTTTATATATTTTTTTTCCGTGACGTTCTTTTTATGAAATTTAGTCGTAAATCAATATGACCTATCAACATAGGCAAAATTATATACTCTACAAGACAATAATACTTGAATACTTCCATTAAATTTTTTATATTTAGTGATGACTTCTTCATGCTTAAGTTGATGATAAATTGAACAAAGCAGGTTGGCAAAATAAGGAATAATTTAATTTTTTAGCAAAACATTTCTATATCCCACGAGCTTATAATAATAGACTACTGTACTTTTACAAAAATTGAATTTAAATAAAATGGATTATTACACTACTAAATACTTTACCAAAATTGTTGAAATACTAACGATGTTATAATAGTATGTCGGTAGAATGAGATAACAGCTCAATAATCGTCTGCCAAAATGTAAACAGCTCTTAAATACTCCAGCTGATTCCAATTTTGATTGGTCCATTAAACAATCCTGGCCTCAAATTATCTGGGACCACAAACATTGGTTTAAAGTTAAAGTTAATAATAATTTACTAAATATTTATTTTTATTATATTATTCAATTCTTACTTAATTTTCACATTTTATTTACACTTACTATAGACTCTAAAATAATTTTTAAAAATCACATTTCAATATATATTACCATTTCTACCTTTATTTTGAACTTAACGTATTTATTTTCAACAAAAAACATAAATCTGATTTTATTTATTATATTCACTTTTAAAATCCAATTTAACATTTATAACATAATATTATTCTATTTTCGAACACAGGTGTGTGTCACATGATTTACAAAACTAAATAAGGCGCTAATAATAATTTAAAGACTAAAATAATTTAATTTATAAAATGTTACATAATCACTATTATAGCACAATTTTAAAATAATTATTTTAATATTATAAAACCAAAAAATTACACTTTTCTTCCACATTATTATTTTTTAATCGAATGATTTTAAAAATATAGCCATTAAATACAATTATTATTACTAAATCTATTCGTTTAACTTTAAAGCATTACTTTTAAAATTTACCCTAATTATTATTTATAAGACTTATTAAATCAGTATTTATTATGGCCAATTCTCCCAACCATATAATCTTATAATGATTTTTAGTTAAACTGTTTTCTTACAAATACCAACCCAATACTATACATCACTTATTTTACTTGCCTTTACTAAATTATTCAAAGAATATTAACACACAACATACATCGTCTCCTATCCAACTTCAAAATTTAAAATTTTTTAGTAAATTATTAGAAATAATCCATGCTAACCTAAACAAAAGGATACAATATATATATATTGTAACCGACCGCTCAGGTGAACTGCTATACAAGGTTATAAATCGGTCAATCTAATGATGCATACAAAATTTAAACCCTTGTTATGTCAATCATCAATAATAAATAAATAAATACGCTTTCATCTAGCTCAGAAAGAAGGACTGAAATATGCACAGATTTTTTTCTAATGTTTAAATACTACCCTTTTAAAACCATAAGCATATAACCATTTTAATATTGTTTACCTATGATATTTAATTTGAATTAAGAATCAAGACATCTTCCAACCCAAATCAAGATATCCTATCCACCCACAATAATTCTATTACGCTGATAACAAAATACAATATTAATCTAGCTCAGTCTTTGTCTAAACTATTCATTTGCAAAATAAATAAACAATCTTAATGAAAGTAATCTTATTTATAAGAGATTTATATATCTATTAAACACTTAAGCAAAATGTTTTAATAATTATCAGAGATTAACACAATCAAATCGCTATAATTTAAACTATTCGATTATCATTCAACATATTTTATGACTTAAATAATTGTAGCCTTTGTTCTTCCCTTAATGATTTGTTTGTTTAATGGACAACATTCAACAAACAATACTGTATTACCACTAAAGAAATATCATTATCGTCATCAACCATTATCAATCCACTGCAGGATGAAGATCTCTCCAAGTTCAATTCATATTATCCGATCTTTGGCTTCTCTTGTCCACATCACCCCTGCATACTTTGTTATTTCATCCATCCATCTCACATGTGGTCTCTTTCTGGATCTTTTAAATCTCTTGGAATCCCGTTTAAGATTTCAATTGTCTATCTATTATCATAACTTCTAGCAATATGTCCAATCCAACTTCACTTCAGTCTTTTAATTTTTCCAATGAGGTCAGTAACACCTGTTTGTTCTCTTACCCATATTTGCATTTTCGATCTCTTTTTCTTACTCCCAACATGCATCTCTCCATACTTCTTTAAGTGGTCTGAAGTCTCTGTGTTGCTCTTCTATTAAGTATCCAAGTCTCAGATCCATAAGTAATATATTAAATATAAGGAAATATATACGATTTAACAGTAATAATAGCATTAGACCATATAGCAAATGGATTTAAAATATTTAAATTAATCTAAAATTTCAACTTCCATTTCTAACATGCCTATTATATAATAATCAAAATAACCATAATAAATCTCGAATTGTCCTTTAAATACATATAAATGTATTTAACAAATATAAATGCATATATGATAATATAATAATGCTACATAAAATTGATATAATGAATATAATAATATCTCATCTTATTCACTTGTTTTACTCTCAACGAATTTCAATTGTTTAAAAGAAAATAATTTACAACTGAAATATGTTTGCGATTATATATATATATATGTGTGCAAAACTTTCTATAAAATAATAACTACTTCAAATATTTTAAATTTACCACAAGTTTATTTACAAATTTATTAGACTACATATTATCAACAAACAGATAATTATACAATAACTCATATTGTCTTGAATTTAACTTTTGACTTTGCAAATATTTTAATACTCTATTTTACGTGGTGGGGGGGGGGGGTTGAATCAGAAAGGAAAATGCTGTTATGTGCAGACAAACATGTTTGAGAATGGAAGAAAATTTTTTATTGATTATAATAATTGTAAAATAGATAAATATACTAAAGTGAATTAAATTAATTTAAATATAGAAATAATCTCTAGACATTTTATCTTTCTCTCATCCTAAAACACATATATTGTACGAACATAGCATGAGACTCGAATTAGGGCTGTCGAAGATGAAATGAGATATAAGAATTAAAATAATACATAATTATATAAAACCTTTTTATTTTTAAAAACTAACCAAAATAAAGATTTGAACTCTGGATAGGATTAAAAGATACTTTAATTTAATACTATATAAAAACAATTTATTCCAAATGTACATTATTTATAGCAGTGGTCTTCAACCTTTTCACACTTGCGGACCAGCAAAAACAAGGATAAGATTTCGCGGACCAGCAGAAGTCTACAGATAAATTTTCTTAAAGATTTAAATTGCTTAGCCTTAGATGAGCATAATTGTTATAACTGACCAAAACAATACCTTAGTTACTGTGTATTGTAATGGTGTTGCTTATCTTCACATGCTGAACCCTCTTTTTCGAGTACAGAAAACAGTACAATAACAATCATTCTCATTAATGCACCTGCATTGCTACGTTTATTGTTTCATTGTTAAAACATGCAAGAATAAAATATTATTCACCTGAATGTTGGGAAATATCTGTATTTAATGTTAAATATTCAAAATGAAGTTTTATATATATATGGAGTTTGTATAATAAAAACCTTTTTTTTTTTTTAAATTTTGAATTTTTTTCGAAAAATAATAAAAATTTTGATTCTATCCCCCCCCCCCCATAAACATCTGTGATAACTAGAAAAACAAATTAATTTATGTATGATTGATTAGTTTTTGTTTTCGTTCTGTTTCTTTTTTTTTAATGAAGTAAAAATAAGATCAACATAACACCAGATTGCATTAGTTGTTTACTCTTGAAATCACCTGAGAACCACACCTGTAAAACCACTGAGAAAATTGAGCTGAAAAGTTATTTTGGTAAAGAGTCACATAGAAATAAAACAATCATTATAAAGATGTCATTTTCCTAAAAAATAAAAAAGATAATAGATTTACGTTCTTGCTGAAGTGAAATCATCATCAATGATCTGTAGAATTAACATATTTTCAGGTAGTCAATAGCCTTTTACAGTTAAAGATTAAAATTATGATTCCTTAAGATCTGATGATGATTATAATAATTACTAGAAATTATAAAGCGTTGAAATGAACAGTCAAATATATCTGTAAATCAAATGGATAGCCAGCATATGCGTGATTACAATTTATGTGGTCGATGAGTTCCGTTATATATTGGTTCAATTACATATTGAATGACCCCTTCCATTCAGTTGGGTGATTGTGTTCTTATCACTATATATATAATTCATTTGAATTCCAATTAAAAAAGAAACAATCAGCTTTTAAGGCTTAAAAATATAGTAATTAGGGCAAAAAATTTCTCATATTAAACTGCATTTAAAAAATTCTACAGCTTTATCTAACATAGAAATAAAAAATATTGTAGGTAATATTTTATTTACAAAAAAATCTAAATTCCAAAATTTTTCCTACCTAATGCGAAGTCTGCTGTTTTTTTTTTTGTTACTAAATTTGACATGCGTGGCTGTAGCGTTGTTTCAGAAAGACAAAGTTCTACTTCTTTGTTATTTTTTATTATAGACATTGTTTAAAATGTTTTCTCGCATAAATGCGAGGTTGAAAAAATCACTAATAATTTGATTGCTTTATAGCTAAAAGTTGGATATTCTTTTTCAAGTGATAGCCAAAATTGAGACAACGATTGCATTTTATGTCTGGACATCAGAGTGAGATCAGATGACAATTCGATCAGATTTTCTTTTTCATGAGATTCAAGTGCACAAGAGTTTACATCTTCCAAAAAAGGGTTATTAATCCAGAGATTACCTTTACAAGGATCCTCACTTTCAGGAAAATAATTATTAAAGTTTTCAGCTAACGCTCTTAAATGATGACTAATTAAGTTAAATATGACTTTCTGCTTGACATTAGCAGCAGTCAAAAATTCTCCTAAAAGTGGAAACATATCTATATCTTTTTGTTGTACACGACTATCCCAAAACGACAGCTTTTTTCTAAATGCGTCCATTTTATTTCTCAATATAAAAATATTTGAACAAGGTCCCTGGAGGGAAAGATTAAGCCTGTTAAGAAGATCAAATATGTCCGCTAAGTATGCAAGTTTAGCCATCCATTCATCATTCAACAAAGGTTCTACTAGGTCTGATTTCTGCTTTAGCAAAAACTGTTTTACTTCTTATATAAGTTCGAAAAGATGTGCTAGAACGCTTCCTCTTGATAACCACCTCACTTCTGCATGTAGATGTTGGTGGTGCGATTCCATGCTCTCACACAATATTGTGAATAACCTGGAGTTTTTTTCTAGATTACGAATTTCATTAATAATTTTAAAAGCATCATGCATTACAATATTTAGTTCAACAGAAAGCTTTTTTGCAGCTAGTTGTTCTCGGTGGATCATGCAGTGAGTGAACAAAATGTCTGGGTGTGCGACTTTCTTTATTTTTATAACTACTCCTGAGCGACATCCAGTCATGCTAGCAGCACCATCCGTACATACTCCCATACATTTACTCCAGTCCAAACCTTGTGCTTGAAAATACTCATCAAGAACATTAAATATCTCTGAACCAGTAGTTCATGCAGGTAAATCAAGGCAACAAAGAAGTTCTTCCCTTAATTCTTTATCTTCATTATATCTCACGAAGCAGAATAGAATAGCATGAACACTCACATCAGTTGATTGGTCAAGCTGAATTACAAAACATTTCGATTTTTTAATGCCCTCTATAACTTGTTCTTCAATATCTGTGGCCATATCAACAATTCTCTTCCTAATAGTAGTATCTGAAAATGATACAGGGTTTAGTTTTTTAGCAGCTTGAGGACCCAAAATTTCTTGTATAACATCAAAGATCCAAGGCTTTACTAATTCCTCTCCAATCGTAAATGGTTTTTTTGTTTTAGCTATTCGAAGAGCAACTAAATAAAGATGCTTGAAGCAGCGATTTGTCACTAGTCATCATCGTACTCATTTGATTTTTCTGAATTTTCATTTGATCATGTAATCTTTCAAAAAAGTCTAATGGCTTATGCATAACTTCTCCATGCTTTGAATGCAAATGACGTGCAAGTTTGAAAGGTTTCATAGCTTCATTTGACAAAATTTCAGAAGATACTACACACAAAGGCTGTGATGATAGTTCACTGTTAGGAGCAACTATGAAACCAAGTTTTAAATACTCCTTATTGTAATGTCTAATAAAATGACCTTTTTTGTTTTTTCTTACACATTCTGAAGTATCGACATATCTCTTTTTCCTTGATTCTTCAAGAGTTGAAACACTAGTACTTGGCATATTTTCAGTATCAGCATCTCTTTTTAGTGGAATATTATCCTTGTCTCTTCTTAAGAAGGCCAAAAGGTTTTGCTGTTTGACTTTTTTGTCTCTATTTTGTGAAATTTACAATTTCAAAAAGAAATGTAACACACAAAATAAAAAGATAATACAAATGCTATAAAAATTTTTGCTATATGTGAACGATAAATGAGCTGATGCAATACAGAAATGCCTATTAGGTATAGAAAATGACGTGTAAGGTAAGGAGTGGTGCAATTCTCATGAGATTGACACTTTGTTTTTTAAAAATTACTTTTTCAGATAAATTCCTTTGATTATTATTTAGTAATTATAGTATTATCTAATAATTTAAATAAAATTTTGATTTATAATTAATTTTATTTAAGCAATTGTGATGAATTCCTTTGATTATTATTTAGTAGTTATAGTATTATCTAATAATTTAAATAAAATTTTGATTTATAATTAATTTTATTTAAGCAATTGCGATGAAAAAATAAATAACAATTGTTTATATTAATTAAAAGTTTAAAATCTTATTATTTGTTATTACAAACTTTCTTGGCAATCTAGCGCGGACCGGCAGAAAAATACTGCGGCCTGGCGCCAGTCCGCAGCCCGGTGGTTGACCACTGTTCTAGTCAACAGAACACCAAATAGTTTATCTTTTTTGATTTACAGAAAGAATACACACGGACAGATATTTACATTCTCATCATCACCCAACTCATATAGTTTCTATAGCCAAAACTCTTTTAAATAGAGCAATTAATCTTTCAGATAAGTCACATCTGAAAGAAGAAATAAATCATAGTAGTACTGTTTTATTAGCAAATAGTTATAATTATAAATTTATAAAAAAGGCCTTATTTTAAGCCCAAAATGGAAAAAATAGGAAACAAAAAGATGATAAATCAGCTATAAGGATTTGTTACATATGTAAAAGGAACAACAGACAGTATTGGACATATATTAAAAGGCTATAATATAGATACCACATTTTCTACTCATCAAAAGATCAGCAATATAATAACCAAACCTAAGGATTCAATCCCTCTTGAATCTCATGGTGTTTATCAAATCTCATGTGAAAATTGTAAAGCTTCTTACATAGATATGAGTGATCGTCACATCAGTGTTAGGAGAGATGAGCATGCTAATGCAGTTAAACAACACATCATCATCAGCACTCTCACTCCATACTATAGATTCGGGTCATAAAATTGATTGTTCTAGTACCAGAATCAAATCCAGATGTGATAATCTGAACCAGTGCAAAATTAAAAAAGCCATTGAGATACTTAAAAGGCCAGATTGTATCAATAAGTAAGATGATACATGCAAACTTCCTCCTATTTTGGAAAGATTTTTTTAAAAAGCATTCTTAATTTAACATTTTTGTTATTGGTGGAACTTTTTTTTTAAATCAGTGATTGTAGCACCTCTACAACCATCTTTCTATCTTTTATCACCCAGTGGATGACTTGTGTGATTAAGTTAAAATGTCAGTATATCAATATTTAAATTTTTTAACATGGATGAACCCACAAAATATGTTGTTTCTATATGCAACCTGTGAAAATCTTTGTATCAACATATATATATATGCAGTTTCAGGATTTTAACTTAGTTTATGATTTAAGCTCTTTTAGTTAGCATAATTATAATGCTAATTTAATAACTGGGTTGTGTTAGTTTGGCAGATAGAAACTATCTGTTTTAGGTGCAATTAGTTAATGATACGTATACCTATTGGTATTTTGTGGGTGCATTGGGAGTGTATCTTGACAAAGTACCCACTCATAAGTTTGCATTATGCGGCACACATTTTAAATGGGTTCAGTGACCGACTGCCCCATCCTTTAGTTTGGGTATGGCTATCTTTATTAGAACTGGAACGTGAGTGTCCAGTCAATTTTCATAAAGCCTATCCACATTTCTAAACTTACCTCTTCTTATATAAATAGCAGCAAACCGTCCGGTTGCAGACCACTGAGCATGTTATGCTGAAGCTCTCGAATAATTACTCACTAACACTGCAGACTTATTTATTAGTATCTTATTCAGTGCCATAGTATATATATATGTGAATCTAAAGGTAACCAGTTCTTTTCTTCCTTAAATTAATTATTTAGCATTAGACTGATACTCAAATCTTGGATACCAGGTTGAACTGCATTATCTGCGACTTATTTATTTGCTCACATTATAAATATATATAACAGCCATCTTAGAACTGTATGTAGTCATCATGTCTGCTACACTATTATCTTGTGACATTAGCAAACCATACGCAATGGGATGGACATATTACATGATTATAGGCATGATTTATTATCTGCACATACTTATTTTAATTTGTTAAGATAAGACTGCTATATTGATAATAGTCTCGTCCACTATGAAAATGCCTGCCGGTGGATCACACATACTTAATACTATATGATCCTTGTCATTTTTTTTACTTTATTTTATGTTATTGTTTTAATAAACCTGTTTAAAATATAAAGTCGTTTTCTATCTTTCTTGCTCAATATATATTGAATCCAAATCATATTAACTTATTCCAAATTTTTTAATGTTTACATGTGAGTATGCTTAGCTTTGTTCCATTAATTACTATGATAAGTAGTCTTATTTCCACCCACTAAATTAATTGTTACCATCCCTGCAGTCTCATGTTTCTCTCTGTTTAAAGCCAGTTGCAGATTAATTTAAGACCTGGGTGTAACTTCAGAAATGTCATTCATAAGGTGTTAAGTCATGAAGTACTGGCAAATGAGTTGAAGTCTGGTCAGATTTGAGATCTCACTTACTTCAACTTTGATGTCCTTTGCCTGGACTATGGGTTTTGTTACATGAATGTACAAATCTGATCATTACATTATGCCAATCAGCAATAATATATAAATAAATACGCTTTCCTAGAGCTTGGAAAAAAGATTAAAATATGCCCAATTTCTTTCTAATGTTTAAATACTATTCTTTTTAAATCATAAGCATAAAATCCTTTTAATGTTCTTACATATGACATTTAATTTCAATTAAGAATAGCGATACCTCCCAACCCAAATCAGTACATCCAATCCACCCACAATAATTCTATTACCCTGATAAAATAAAATATTAATCTAGCTCAGCCTTTCTTTAAACTATTCATTTGCAAAATAAATAAATAATCTTAATAAAAGTAATCTTATTTATAAGAGATTTATATCAACAATTAAGCAAATAATGCAAAATTCCCATTATAAATGTTCTAATAAATATCAAAGATTAACATAACCAAATTGCTAGAATTTAAATTATTCGATTATCATTCAAAATATATTATAACTTAAATAATTGTAGATCTTTGATCTTCCATTAAACACAAATCATTAAGACAACATTCAACAAACAATAATGCATAACTAAGGAAATATATTACATACTACATATTTAACAATAATAATAGCATTACACCTTATAACAAATGGATTTAAAATAATCTAAAATTTCAACTTCCATTTCTAATATGCCTATTATATAATAAAGTAACCATAATAAATCTCGAATTTCTCTTTAAAAAGAGGTAAATGTATTTAACTAATATATTGTAACGTTTTTCGTTTTACTAGGCCACTATACGCCTCAAATTTATATTTGAGCGTGAGTTGATCAAGCTGTATCAAAAGAAAAAAGAAAGTTGTATTTCTTTTCCTAAAAAACACAGCTATATTTCCTGATCAAACTTTGCCTATTGATGGTTGAGAATTATGCTATTGATGAGATCAGCTTTTAATTTATTTGATAGGCGCCAGGTCTTTTTATTCTAAAAAGACCGCTGATATCTGTCGCCAGCATGTCTCGCAAATAAAAAAAAAAAAAAATATTTTTAAAATTATTGGTCTTAGATTTTAAGAATCGGTAATTTTACGGTAAACTAGAATTATCTTTTTTTTGAGATTATTATTGCTGGGCTTATTCAAACATATTGGCAAGGTAAATTACTTTTAAATCTTATTAAACTAATAATAACTTTAATACTAAAAAGAATAATAACCATTATTAATAACGCACAATGAAAAAGGTTGATAAAAGTATAATCTCTTTTATTCTAACAAACTAAAATATTTATAAGTTAAATTACGAATTAACTAAACTGGAAAGTACACACATGCTAATCCAGATAATGAATCGATTAACAAAAACAGTTAGATTAAATAATGAACGCAATTTAATAATGTTCCAAGATCTTGTATAAAATTCTTTATAAGAAAGTCCCTTGAATACGAAAAGTCTATATCAGGATGGTAGTCTAAGCCTAGATAAATAATTGTTTGCAAACTTTTAAGTCACTATCAGGAAAATTTATTCTTAACTTACCGGTAAGTTCATGTAGGTTTATGGGATCCCAGATCATGAGAATTTCCATTAGTCTCTCCTGCCGGCGTCTTCCATTATTGTTCCGTTCTATAGCTGGAGAAAAGGCACGGTTGTAGTGACCCTTTTATTGCAAAAAGCGGTCTTCACAAGTCCCGTTTCCATGCTTGCATGACAGCTTGGTACAGCAAGGGGCATACCTGTGTAGAAGTATATTTCTTGCCACAGGTTATGCTCGTGGAAGCCTCCAACTTTCAGAGACGTAACTAGAAGTAAAAGAGAAGACCCAGATTGAAGTTGTCATCTCCTTTTTATATCGCGCTCCATTTTTGGAACTTCTGCGCACTCTTTTGTCTTTTTATCAGCGTATAAGATAATAATCTTATACACTCTCTCTTAAATTTAAGTTACAAAGTTCTCTTTTTTTTTTAGCATTATTCTTCCATCTTTAATTAGCTAAAATATTTTTCTTTTAGCTTATACTTTTGGAATTCTTTTAATTTATCTGGATTAGTAATCTGTATGTCATTTATTCTTTCCAATTAGATAAAAAAAAATAAGAATGACAATTTTAACCTTCATTGTACGTTTTAACAAAAATTATACTAATCAAAAAAAAATCTAAATTTACTTTTTTAGCTTTTACCAAATGCCAATATATTTGTAACGTATATAAATAAACGTTACAATACCACCAGTGCCAGGAGATGAGAATAAAATAGGGGTTTACACTAATTTTATTCTTAAGTTTTTTAAATTCATATTCGTATTTTTTTTTTTTTTTATGTAGTAGCGTGCTGATATATTGTGTAGACTCATTCACAAGCGACGTTCGGCTTTAACGCCCACTTTTAGGTCTAACACGGCGGGAATGGAAAATATTTCAACATTCATCTGTGTCCTATCCGCTTTAGTGTAATATTAACGATAAGAAGCCCAAGTTATAAGCACAAACGAGCGTTGCTCATCGTTCTGAGTCTTACAGGCTCGTGGCAACTTGGTCCAACTTGATCCGCCTTGCTAGAAATAGTCTGACGAGCATTTAAAGACGGTCTTATGTTCATATACTGCGGATAAGGACTCGGGGCTATGTTATTCCCCTCTTCAGTAACCGCCTACCCGGTCAAATACTTGTGACTTACGTCTACATCAGCCACGATCGTGTTTTTAGACATATATAAAAAAATATACATATATATTTTTTCTTTCTGGAAGTCATATTAAAAAAATATCTTCTTTCATATTTTAATAATCAGGGTTTAATTAGTTAGTTTTTTTTTTTTATAATTTTTTTCTTTTTTCAAAAAAAATCATAATTTATTTTCCGGCTGTGAGTTTCTTTGAGTCATCATTGTAATGTTCTTTATCATTACAACTCATCTCAGGTTGTAGTTGTTAAATCGAAGCCCGAGTTGGGTCGCCATTGTAACGTTTTTCGTTTTACTAGGCCACTATACGCCTCAAATTTATATTTGAGCATGAGTTGATCAAGCTGTATCAAAAGAAAAAAGAAAGTTGTATTTCTTTTCCTAAAAAACACAGCTATATTTCCTGATCAAACTTTGCCTATTGATGGTTGAGAATTATGCTATTGATGAGATCAGCTTTTAATTTATTTGATAGGCGCCAGGTCTTTCGCTGATATCTGTCGCCAGCATGTCTCGCAAATAAAAAAAAAAAAAAATATTTTTAAAATTATTGGTCTTAGATTTTAAGAATCGGTAATTTTACGGTAAACTAGAATTATCTTTTTTTTGAGATTATTATTGCTGGGCTTATTCAAACATATTGGCAAGGTAAATTACTTTTAAATCTTATTAAACTAATAATAACTTTAATACTAAAAAGAATAATAACCATTATTAATAACGCACAATGAAAAAGGTTGATAAAAGTATAATCTCTTTTATTCTAACAAACTAAAATATTTATAAGTTAAATTACGAATTAACTAAACTGGAAAGTACACACATGCTAATCCAGATAATGAATCGATTAACAAAAACAGTTAGATTAAATAATGAACGCAATTTAATAATGTTCCAAGATCTTGTATAAAATTCTTTATAAGAAAGTCCCTTGAATACGAAAAGTCTATATCAGAATGGTAGTCTAAGCCTAGATAAATAATTGTTTGCAAACTTTTAAGTCACTATCAGGAAAATTTATTCTTAACTTACCGGTAAGTTCATGTAGGTTTATGGGATCCCAGATCATGAGAATTTCCATTGGTCTCTCCTGCCGGCGTCTTCCATTATTGTTCCGTTCTATAGCTAGAGAAAAGGCACGGTTGTAGTGACCCTTTTATTGCAAAAAGCGGTCTTCACAAGTCCCGTTTCCATGCTTGCGTGACAGCTTGGTACAGCAAGGGGCATACCTGTGTAGAAGTATATTTCTTGCCACAGGTTATGCTCGTGGAAACCTCCAACTTTCAGAGACGTAACTAGAAGTAAAAGAGAAGACCCAGATTGAAGTTGTCATCTCCTTTTTATATCGCGCTCCATTTTTGGAACTTCTGCGCACTCTTTTGTCTTTTTATCAGCGTATAAGATAATAATCTTATACACTCTCTCTTAAATTTAAGTTACAAAGTTCTCTTTTTTTTTTAGCATTATTCTTCCATCTTTAATTAGCTAAAATATTTTTCTTTTAGCTTATACTTTTGGAATTCTTTTAATTTATCTGGATTAGTAATCTGTATGTCATTTATTCTTTCCAATTAGATAAAAAAAAATAAGAATGACAATTTTAACCTTCATTGCACGTTTTAACAAAAATTATACTAATCAAAAAAAAATCTAAATTTACTTTTTTAGCTTTTACCAAATGCCAATATATTTGTAACGTATATAAATAAACGTTACAATATAATAATACTTCATCTTACCTATTCACTTGTTTTATTCGCAAGGAATTTCAATTGCTTAAAATAATTTACAACCGAAAAATATTTGTGATTATATATATTGTAATCTTAGGGAAGCAGAGATAATGAATGAGGACTGTAATACTTCCTTAAATGACTTCGCAGAAAAGACTTATATATACTATTAGTATGACGAGGGCTTTGCTCAGTGGCTGTTACATCTAGCTTAATTGTTACTCTAGAGACTTCTATTAAGATAAAGAGAAATTTTTAAAGCAATAATAAAAATGCATATCACACAATAAGTAATTAGAACAAATTAGAAGAGGAAACCCTTCATTTCTGGATTGTAAAATTCTTTTATAATCTAAATTCCTCTCCATCAATATATATATATATGAGTAAAAATAATTTGCACTTAAAATAACACCTGTGAATCTTAATTTCAAATATCTTAAATAACAAAATATGAGTCATCAAACTAAATAATAGCATAATGTAGGCTACTCTACTCTTGATCTTCCTTCTATCATCAACTATTCATCAAGAAATACTAAATGTTTTTAAAACTTCCAAACAGCATCTGCAAGTAATTTCTGCAAACAAGGTTATGGATTTTATTAAAGTGATCTTATTTAAAGATTTCATGTTATTTCACTTTTTTTAGTTAAACGTAATTGATTATTACTGACACAATGTTATTTAGTTAAAATTTATCCCTTGTGCCCATTTAGAAGGTCACAAGTTTAAATAATGACATTTATGACTAGAAAAAAAAAAAAAAACTTATCATGGAATTTCTAAATGATTTTAAAATAATCACTTTTAAAAAACTTAGTTTGCCATTTTGTCCTATTTTAATATTAAAAAGTGGAGAAGAAACAAAATAGATATTTTATAACTAACAGTTAAAATTCTTTACATTTGATATGATAAAAAATGATGTAAGATTTGTTTAAAAAAAAAACTAGTATGTGCAAATTGAGGGTTGGTTATAAGAACAACAATGAAAGTAATTCATGTATATGAATACTGTGCAGTCACATATTAAAATAAGTTTTTTTATTATGAAATTTAAATAAGCTTAATTTATTCATACATACATTGCAGACAAAATAAAATGTGTGCAAAGAACATGGGATGACCAATTGACTGTTTTATATTTATACAGGAAAGAATTACATTTTATGTGTGTGTTCAATTATCCATTCATATTTTATTTTTATCTGATTAAAAAATATATTATAGGTATATATAAAAAAAATTGATTATAATATTCACAAGTTTTGAGATTTGATATTAAATAGAAAAATATTTGTGTTGATGCTTATAACACTCAGTTAAAAAGTTTTGGCGTTAAATAATAAAGATAATATAATTGTCCCATGAATGAAGATGTTTTTAGTATTAGACTACACAAATAAATATCGAAAATAGTATAAAAAAGTTATGTTGAATAAAATATAATAAATGTTTAAAGTTAAATACTAATGCAGATTCAGCAGGAGTTATTCCAGTCACTTGTCTTCTGATAATTATGCATGAACTTTCACATGCCATAAATTGTGAATGTAGATATTTTAGCACTTTAACAGTGGCCTCCACAAAACATGCACTGATACAGGGATAGTATTGCAGGCAGTGTGGTGGCACAACCATTCACCTTTTCACATTATAATTAGATATTTAGTGAATCCCTAAAGCAATAGAAAGAGAAATTGAGTTTTAGATAAAATCCTACTTATATGAAAATCTTTAAATTTGAGAGCAGAGTTTTATAAATTTGCATCATAAAATATAGTGTTAATAAAGGAAAAATTATCTACAAGAGTTATTTCTCATTAAATTAATTTTCAGAAGTACTAGATTTTGAAAACCAAATATGCATCAGTGATTTCAAATATTAACTGTAATGTTAATTTTATAAAAAATTTCATTTACTATATAATTCATATTACATTTAATATATACAAATTGATCTACTATATTTGCATTTACAGTACCAGTTCCAACTGTGCATGTCTTCATCGGAAGTACAAAAATATAAAGGCAATACATTAATAAAATATGTATACACTAAATTATATATGAATGCTCTTAGAATTACCATTTACAATACACTCACTCTTCTTTTCAATAAACAATGTAATCCAAAAAAATATTTTAAAAAAATAAGTTCTCAAAGACAACACATGCACACAAATAGACATTTCAGTTGTAAAATGTTCTGAAATGGTTTTAATATAACATTGCTAATTTAAAAAGTAAGCTATGACTGATTATCAAATATCTACTTATTAAGATTACGAAAAACATCAACAGCAATAAAATATCACTAAAATGCAATAAAAATGCATTAACTGATTATTATTCTACAGAATTTGTGAGTGTATAAATTTATATTTTTAATATTTCTAACAAATTATAGTAGACTACTAATATAATTTTACTCATTATTATATCATCGCATTATGAATCTAATCTTGCCAACTGTAAGTAAACCACAAATTTCATAATAATTTGTCTCTCAAATGAGTCTATTGAGATTCTATTGGACAAGTCTAAAATTTGCCACCAGTCTTTTATTATGCGAATTTAAGCACAAGAACTCATCTTGAAGAATAAACTTCATTCAATTAAAATGGAAAACCATTGTCCCTTCCTACGCAAAAATACACTTCAATGCTATGAAATTTTCAATATATAATTACTTAAAAAGCATATACCAATGCAGATATCACTTTAATGCATTGCAGCAATTAATTTATTTCTAAAGTGTGCAGTCACTATATGGAAATGCTGTTAAAATGTTTGTGACCAGACAGAACGAGTCATTGCTATAATAGGCAAATATATATTTTTCAAACTGCAGTGATTTCATTATCTGATGGTGAAAAAATTACATATTTCAAGACAGTAAAAGAGAAATGTTTACAACCTCCTGATAAGTAAAATGTTCATTTTCATGAGTTTCCCAATCACTTTTAACAAATGTTGTGTAATAACACAATCGACAACTAAATACTTGTTTCATAATTAAAGATTTCTTTGTTGTAATTTTTTTTTTATACAAAAGGGAATTATAAGACTTGTCTTTTATATGTACATCATCATGAATTTTAAAATTATCTTTATTAGAAGTTTCAAATCCACATGAATTACTTTGAAAAGTCTGCTCAATGGTCTGTATGTTTAAATGAAAATTTCTGTCAAAATTTTTGATATTACGTTCATACAAACTACCCTGAACAGTTTTTTCTTTCATATGTGATGTTTCATGCCATTTTAATTTGTCTTTTGGAACTATCTTATATTCACATGAACCCCATTGATAATGCTTCTCTCCTATATGTGGTCTTTTATGCAGTACTAAATGTTCCTTTTCTGTATGTTTTCTTTCATGATGCATTAAACAGCCCTTTTGTGTAACCTTATATACAGAAAGACCACCTTTAAAAGCCTTTTCTTGTGAATGAGTTGTTTCATGCTGTCTTAAATGGTTCTTTTGTGAAGTCTTATATTCACACAATCTACAGATAAAAGGGTTTTCTTCTGTATGTGTTCTTTCATGTTGTCTTACCTTTTCATTTAGCAAACAGTTGTATTCACACAAACTACACTTAAATATGGTTTCTCCTGTATGTGTTCTTTGATGCAATATTAAACTATCCATCACTGTGATCTTATATTCAGACAAACTAAATTTCAATGGCTCTTCTCCTGCATGTGTTCTCTCATGCCATCTCAAAGCACCATTTTCTGTACATTTATATTCACAAAAACTACAGTTCAAAGGCTGTTCTCCTATATGTGTTCTTTCATGCCGTTTTAAATGACCCTTTTGTGTACTTCTGTATTCACACAAACTACACTTAAAAGGCTTGTCTCCTGTATGTGTTCTTCTATGTTGTCTTAAATTGCCCTTATGTACAGTCTTGAATTCACACAAATTACACTCAAATGGCTTTCCACCTGTATGTGTTCCTTCATGTATTCTTAGACTAGCCATGTATCCAGTCTTGTATTTACAAAAACTACATTTAAATGGCTTTTCTCCTGTATGTGTTCTTTCATGTAATATCAATCCAGCCTTCCCTGCAGCCTTGTACACACAGAAACTACACTGAAATGGTTTTTGTCCTGTATGTGTTCTTTCATGCTGTTTTAAATTACCCTTCTGTGCTGTTGTGTAATCACATGAAGCACACTCGAAAGGCTTTTCTCCTGTATGGATTCTTTCATGCACTCTTAATCTGACCTTTTGCGCAGTCTTATATTCACACAAACTGCATTTATACAGTTCTTGTACTGTATGTCTTCTTTTAAGCATCTTTAATCCTTTTTCTGCTCTTATAATTACACAAACTCTATTTGAATATTTATCTACTATATGTGTTCTTTCATGCAGCCATAATCTTTACACATGAACTACATTTAATAAGTTTTTCTCCTCTTTTCTCTATTGCACAAACTACACTGAAAAGGTTTTTCTTATCCATCTGAAATTGTTCTTTGTGCTATTTTCTCTTTGCATAAACTACATTAAAAAGACTTTTTTCCTATTATACTCTATAAAAACTTGAATTCACAGAAATATACAATCAATAACTTTTTTATTGTAATACGTTTTTCAATACAGTTTTACCAAAAGTGATATGTATAATTATTTATCTTTCTTTTATGCTTTTTTCCATATTGTTTCTTGATTTCTGAAGTTTTGCATTCTTATACAGATATGTCTTTCCTACGTTTTGGCAGTTCTTTTAATTCCAAAAATTGACAGACAAAGAAAGAAGTTGCCAATTTTTACAATGCTATATTTTATAAAGATGATCATTTTTTGTGTAATATCATAAAGAGTGATAAAATGTCTAAACAAATATTTTTCAGCCTATATCACTTTAAATACTTTATTCAACAAATGTTTGTAATCAGAAAACTTATTTTCATTTTCTATTAACACATTTTGTGAACATTTATAAAAATATATTTCTTTCATTCAAATCGACTTAGCTTGTTTTAATTTTTAACATTATAGTAAAAAAAGTTAATTAATTCTGGAATCAATCTGTTTCATATTTCAATATCTTATTTTTAGCAAATATCATTTTTCCCCCATGATGCAAACCTACATAAAACAGAAAATAAAAATAATTAATCACATTTCTTTACATGCCTATGGCATATATGACCAATAAAAATAATTTATAAAAAAAGCAAAGATTATGAATTATAATTTTTATTAAAACATTCTTAAAATAAGCAACTCAGTTGACCTTTTTATTAGATGAAGCATTTAATATTGTTATTGATTCAAACACTTATGGTTTTTTTATAAACATTTCAAGAATTATTGTTTAGAACCAAATTATTCTTGCTTTACATAAAATCCAACAAAAAAATGTAATCACATATATAATCTTATAAACTGTAAACAGAAAATCAAACCAACATTAACTTACATAACATTAACAAACTGGTAGATTATTAAAAAATTATTTATTTATACAATTTTATTTTTTTTTAAAAGAAAATGAACTCTATATCAATATTAATAGTGACATATGTCTGCATATTTCAATTTGTGTTCCATATAAGTTATGATTTGTTCCATGGCCAACTTCTCTGTTTAGAAATTTTGAGAGCAATAGTAAAAAAATCCAAATTTTATTCCCATTCTTTTATAACTATCTTTCTAAGAACACAGCTCCCAAATTTCATAAAATAAGCAGACATAAATATGTAAAAATAAAAAATTTATGTATAAAAAATCCTAAATAGAAAAGTATTTTTTCCAAATTTCTCTTTGATATACAGTATTTATTAATTTGTTTTCATAAAAAAAAACTCAAAAATTGTTATGATAAACTTTACACATACATATTGTAACAGAATGAACTGACAACAGCAAAATCACCATTAGAATGATTTAAACCACCGCAACTCATTTAAACCCACATACTATTTCATTTTAATTAGGCTAAGTGATCTGGGAGAGGTAAAGGCTCTGAGAATTAAATTAGGAGTATATGACTTCCCTGTGGCAAATAAGGCACTCAATGCAATATATATGTTAAATTGGAAACACTTTATTAGTAATAAATTAGAAACAAAGAATGACTATTGCTTAATTTGTTGCTAGACTCATTGAAGACAGTGGAAATTATGTTAATTAGTGAGTGCATATGTCAAAGTTTCAATGTATGACATATATAAATAAGGGACTTAGGATGATAAATATATTTTATCTTCGGTGCAGACATCCCTCAAGCAGGTACATGATAATAAATGAAGCAAGATAAGATGAGAGTTAACTAACTAGTAAATATTGTTAAAATAGATGATCACATAACTTATGATCATAATCCCTAAATGCTGAAATATCAGACGTGTCTATACACAAAGATAAGGGAGAAAGTGCTGAGTTGCTAACATAATAAACAAATCCAACAAGACAAAGTCAGAAATATATTCACTTTTGTGAAGTTAGATCCAAATTTCATACAATAAATAGATCAGGGAATGAAGGAATGTGCATCTACATATAACCCTTAATAACTCTCATTAACAAATAAGAACCATCCAATGCACTGATAAGAGGACGAGAACAAGACTCTGGTCTAAAAATGACAGGAAAGTTCCAGCATGTGTGTGGAACTTAGACAAATGGAGCCCATCAAATTAAATCTTCCAAAACAGGGACATAAGCCTGCTGTATCCCTGCTGAAGAAATGTAATGAAATAGACATGAAATCAATCAACCCAGTAATGCTAATTACACACAACATATTTGACTATAATATAAAATAAAATGTGAATGGTCATGTCATAAGTTACAATACATGAATATCTGTTTATCCTATAGGTTAAATCAAGGCCTACTCAGTTATTTTATATAATATAAAAAATTGGTAAACAAACTTACTTCCTGCGTAACTGGAGATCTGCCCCATAAACCCTACATATATGAAAAATTATTGATAGGGTAGCTAGCCTTCAATGATCTACAATATATATAACAAAAGAAAATAGAAACAAAGTTTTAACGTTTAACTTTGAATATTAAATTTTATTTTAAAACTGGAGGTTGTTTTAAATCACATATAAACAGTATATGTATATATTTGTTCCTTCTAAAAGAAAATAAAGTTTTAACTTATTTGTTGAACTCAGATTTTTTTTTTTTTTTAAATTGTTTAGAAACCATTCATAACTGCTTTATGGCTCAGAACTAATTTTGAAATAATAATAAAAAAATAAATTAGAATCAATGACAGGAGAGGATTTAAAAATCTTGCTTTTATTTAATTACTGGACTTTTCGTTAGATATCGTCAAATATTTTAATCACTGAAATATTTTAGTAAATTTTCCTCTGTCTGATTCTTAATCAATAAGTCTAGCAGATTAAGAATGAGTATATTTTACAATGGTCAATCTTCCTTAATATGTACTGTTAATTAAGCCTGCATTATAATACAATAAGAAAACATTGTAATAATCTGAGACTATTTATTTAGTACTAAAAGAAAACACACTTTAATAAACGGTTAATAAATAAACTGGGGAAGCAAAGAAAGTAGAATATTAAAGAGGATTGTCTTATATTAAATGGGACTTTACTGGACTTTGTGAAATTAAAGGAAAAGATGAAGAAATAATTGCTATAAAAAGTGGACACGTATTCTACCACAAAGGCACAAATATTGGAAACACAAGTGGAGTAGGATTCATTACAAATAAGGGGGGGAAAAGTAAAGAGAGAGAGATTATCTATAAGAGAGAGAAAAATTATTTTTTTAATTTCAAAAAAAAATATAAAAAAAAAAAATAATTATTTTTTCCCCAACAACTCCTCACAGAGATAATATATTTTTTT
This sequence comes from Epiperipatus broadwayi, assembly GCA_028023455.1. Taxonomy (NCBI): domain Eukaryota; kingdom Metazoa; phylum Onychophora; class Udeonychophora; order Euonychophora; family Peripatidae; genus Epiperipatus; species Epiperipatus broadwayi. Next base: position 135,338 of record JAQFVV010000251.1, read on the forward strand.
TTAAAGAAAAAAAAAAGTTTTTTTACAAACAAAACATTTTAAAATTCTTATAGGGTACATTAATGTTAAAATTGGTAAATAAATGAAAGATGGAAGTACTGTAGGTAAATTTGGTTATGGTAATAGAAACGACAGAGAATATAGACTTGTGGAATTTGCAGAAAAGGAAAAACTTTATATTATGAATTCTTTTTGACCAAAATGTTAAAAGGATATGAATATGAAAGCATCCAAATAAAGATCCAGCACAATTGGACTATATTTTGACTAACAGAAAATACATTTTTCAAGATTGTAATCTTAATAAATTCAACACAGGAAGTGATCCTTGATTAGTAAGATGCAAGATACATGTTAATAAAAAACTAACGAAACAAAAATAATAATTGCTTATCTTAATAAAGATAAGCAATATATACAGTTGATATTAATATTTATTAAGGCTGTAGCCTCAAGCACATGCATATAAAAATGCGATAGTAGGGACCTCTACAGGTCTTAAACCACAAGCTTACTCTTTGGAAGAAAAGAGTAAGCTTGTGGTTTAAGATCTGTAGAGGTCCCTACTATCGCATTTTTATACGCATGTGCTTGAGGCTACAACCTTAATAAATATTACTTACGTAATCAATGTGCATTTAAATAAATTTATAATTATAGTTGATATTACTAATCTTCAGAAACATTCTAATGAATTTAAATTAGAACTTGCAAATCTGTTTCAATTATTATTAGATTTTGGATATGAATCAGATTTGAATAAAATCAATAAGAAAATAAGTGATACACTTTTAAAACCTGCAACTAAAATAGCTAGTAAAAAAAGCAGCAATTGATCAATAAAATTTCTACTGAGATTAGAGAATTTATGAAGAAAAAGGAATACAAAGATGTATAAAAATGATGCATTACGAGAATTCAAATTTTGTAAACTGGTGCAAAAAACAATTGATAATGATATAAAAAAATATAATTATGTACTAGCAAGGAAAGCTTTAAAAAAGACTCAAGAGTATAAAAACATTTTGGTATTGGTAGGAAACATATGTGCATTAAGAAAAAAAGATGGAACTATTACTGAAAAGAGGGATGATATCAAGAATTATATAGTAATAAAGAAGAAGAACCTCAAACATTTCAAATGAAGAAGTGAGACATGCAATTAAATTTATGAAGAGAAAAGCTCAGGAATTATAATTGATATATTAAAAGATGCAAATGAAGAAATATAAACTTTTTATGGCAAAGTTATATACCAAATATCTAAATGACTAAGATATACCAGATGATTAAAAAAATGCAATATTAATATTAATATTTTAAAAAGGTAATAAAGAAGATATTAGAAATTACAGACCTATCAGCCTATTATCAGTTTTATTTAAAATTTTTACCAAGATAATTACAACTCGTTTAGAGAGAACATTGGATTTCCACCAACCAAGAGAACAAGCTGGATTTAAAAGTGGTTTTAGTACAGTCATCACATCCAAATATTATAGAAGTTATAGAAAGAACCAATGGATATTAGTTGGCCACTATGTTGTGGATTTGTAGATTATGAAAAGGCATCTGGTTCTATAATCATGTCTTTGGTGATGAAATACTGGATCATGAATGTATAGACAGAAGATATTGTCATATTCTCAAAAATATTCATGAAAATGCAACAGCAACCATTAGATTCCATGATATTATGAAGATTATCAGTGAGGACAGTGTAAGGCAGGGTGACTCCATATCTTCAAAACTGGTTGCAGTAGTGCTGCAAAAAGTATTTTGTGGAGCAACAAGGGAAGCTAAAGGAGTAAAAGTAAATAGAGATTATTTAAGTCATATAGATTTTGCAGATGATGTAATTGTTATTTGCATAAATAATGCTTTAGATTTTCAGAAAATGTTGCAAGTTATCAGATTATAGTAAGAAAATAGGACTAAAAGTAAATGTTAAAAAGTCTAAAGTAACATTCAGTGAATTCTTTCAAAAAGATGAAAATAAAGACTGCTTATGATGAGTTAGAAGTTAATAACAACAAATACCTTGGGCAGATTATTACTGTGGATAGAAACAATAAATGAAATTAATCATAGAATTAAACTTGGTTGGAGTGCTTTTGATAAAAATAATTAAATATTATAAATAAATATGCTTATATGTTTGAAAAGGATGGTTTCTAATAAATGTGTTTTACCAATTTTTATTTTTGGATCATACACTTGGACACTTAACTGAAGCACAATATAGAAACTTCAGACAATTCAAAGAAGTAAGAAGAAATGCATGTCAGGAGTAACAAGAGACCGAAAATGCAGTATATGGGTAAGAGAACAAACAGATGGTACTGACATTATTGAAAGAATTAAGAGAGACTGAAATATCTTGGACTTGACATATGAATAGAAGTGATGATAATTGAAATCTTAAATTAGATTCCAAGTGATTTTAAAAGACCCAGAAAGAGACAACATGTCACATGGATGACTGAAATAAGAAATATACAGGTGTGATGTGGAAAAAAAAGAATAGATATCAGAGATGGATTGAACTTGGAGAGACTTTGTTTCTGGAATTATTTGGTTGGCAATCATTATCATATTACATTTTTTAAAAAAACTAGGCTGATGAACATTTGTCACAAATAAAGAAAAAGCACAAAAAATAACAAATCCCATGAATGTCCTTCAAAAATAAAGAATTTAAAGAGTTAAATGATGTTTTGTATTGTAGCATCATTCTCAGTGATAGGCCCAGAAATGGACTACACCTAATAATATAAATTCCATGTAAGCTGCATTCAATAAATTCTAATGACTGACATCTTGGATAATGAATTAATTTTTTTTATAGAAAACCCTACTGCATATACCTGGCAAGGAATAATATTAATTTACAGGACAATCTTCCAGCTATATAAAAAAAAACTTCCAATTCTTATCCCAACCAAAATGTATTAAAATATGAGTCTAACATGACAAAAACAAAGAATTCAATATGTGAAACAATAAAACTAAAATATCAAGAAGTAATAGTAGCATTAGAAAAAACAATACTTATATAAAAATTAATTATGTACAAAAATATAATTATCAACATTTCAATAATTTAAATAACCAAAGTTCAAGTTGTCAAATTCTTTCAACAACTCTTTATCCATATTACCAACAGTATCTATGAAAATTTAAGACAAGCTTTTTCTTATCCATATATTTTAAAGAGTCATATTAATTGATTGAAGCAATACTCTAGCACAAGTTGATACGTAAATCAATTCCTATTATAATTAATGATATATATTAATATTGTATATGAATATATTAATCCAAAATTAATGAAGATAAAATAATTTGGAAAATGTAAGATATTTCATAAAACTTAGATATTTAGAATATCTATAAATATAAAAAATAAATCATACCAGCAGGATTTGCTGTATAGTGGTGCTTTCTTTTTCCTTTTAAATATATCCAATACTATACATAATAATGCTCATTTCACTGGAATAGATTACAATTTTCTGTAAAATTAGATATTAAAGCAAATACATAAGCATAAAGGAGTTTCTGTCAATTGAAAATAATCCTAGATTCCTTTTTGAAGCACCCTAATTCAATGGAATCAATTGAAATGTTTGTAAATTTCAGATATTAAATCAAAATATATAAGCACCAAGGGGCTTCTGTTCATTGAAAATATCTTAATTCCTCTTTGAAACATTCAAGAAAATGAGAACAAATATTCCCACTGCATATGGATCAGTCATTGTATATGTTATTGTTATGTGATATTTATATGTATTCAGTAACACGCATAAGCTATTTTGATGAATTTATTGCTTTTATCTCGGGGCCTTTCTTTTAAAACTAAAATATCTGTTGAAATGTGTTGAAAGACACATAAATGTGGGTGTGGAATATTTTTTACATATTTATAATCATGATATACAACAGTAAATTATGGTCTTTAGTCCCAAAAGACTAAAATTATTACTCCATGATAGCAGTTGATAATACTTTGACTCTGGTGATGGTAAACTTGAGATAGGGAAGTTCAATGACAATCATTAATTTAGATATCTACAACTGCACTTGAATTAATTGGAAAACTGTCTAGGAGTATATAAGACATTTGCTGGTCATTGTAAAGCTAGAAGATGAGTGAATTGATTCATGTACTTTACCACTAAAACATAAATACTAAAATCATAAACAAATACAGTGGAAAAGTAACATTGTGAAAATTGATAGTATATCAATTTCACAGTCAAGATTATATATTCGACTTAATGGAACATACCAAATGCAAAGAATTCAAGTTTGTATAATGATTAAGTTCACATTTTGAAGACAAAATAGAGGATTTTTATATACAAGTATAAAATGCTTTTGACCAGATTAAATGTTTTAAAATTCTTATGGAAAACATTAATGGTACAATTGGTGAGTGAATGTATGATGATTGTGCTGAGTATAAATTTGATTATAATGACAGGAAGGAGAGAGGGTAAAGTATAAAGGAAAACTATAGTTTATGAATGTATTAAGAATAATGCTATACAAAATACATAAAAACATACAAAATAAAGTATAGCAGAATTGGATCATATTCTGACCAAATATAAGTATTTATTTAAATATTGTAGATTTAACAGAGCAAATGATTGTCATTTAGTGACATATATGTATAAATGTGGAACCAGACAGATGAAAACCATTAAAAAAAGTTGATATTCCTAACTTTCAATAACCCTGCAATGAATTTAAATTGGAATTTGAAAATCAATTCCAAAATATTCTTAGAGTTTCATAATGATTAAGATTGAACTGAAATCAATAAAGATGTGATATGTTGAACTATTTCCACTATCTATGAGTGAATGTTCAATGTATAGAAAATTATAAACTTTATTTAAACTTTTCAAATACAAACAACTTGTTAGTAATAACACAGAAATAGACAACACAGTTTAGTAATTTCATAACATTTTGAGTTGTATTCTTTACTCTTCTTCAGGTGTTTCTGGCCTGATATGCATGGCGACAATATTCACATAGAAATTGAACTCAAACCATTAGATTCTTGAATATTGAATTTAAGGCAAATACTCTAACCAACTGAAATATTCTGTCAAAGCTCAGTTGGTTAGAACAATTGCCTTAAATTTGATATTTAAGAATCTAATGGTACTAGTTCAACTACTGTAACTGTGCATATCAGGCCAACAACACCTGAAGAACAGTGGAAAATACTACACATAGTGTTGTGTAATTACTAACCTGGTTTATATATGTGTGTGTTATTGCTAACAAGTTGTTTGTATCTGAAAGTTCAAAATTTTCTACACATTAAATATGCATTCATAGATGGTGGAAATAGACCAATATATATCTAATAATATACCAGAATCCCAAACCTTCTGGTGAAATCAATAAAATCTGCAAGACAGATAGCTTATATAAAAAAGCAATTAATCAATAGTATAGTACAGTAAGACAATGCATAATAAAATGGAGTACTGTAATATGAAAACTTTTAAAAATAAACTATTAAAACAAATGAATATTTAGTTTAATAAAATGATACAAAAAAGAATTAATATAAATATATAATTGTGAATTGTCAAGGAAAATTATAGAAAAGAAAAAGTCCAAATAGTATAAAACAACACACACACACATATATATATATATTACTTATAATATTTCTTTCATATACCCTTCAATGAAAATAAATTTTCTTTAAAAACTTCTTTATTTTCCTTACAGTTTCAAAAATTTATTTGCATTGAAGTGTATATGAAAGAAGTATAACAAGCAATATATATATATATATGAAGATATGTAAAGAAAGTAAAAGAGAAGAATAAGAGAATATAAAACAACAACTGAATAATGGAAAACATTCATTTCAGCAACAAAAATAAAAGGGTTATTATTAACAAAAAGAAATATCATCAGGAAATGTGTACAAAAGTTATAGAAAGAAGTGTTATGAAAAACAATCAGACAATGAATACTCTACATCAGCGTTTCCCAACCTTTTTTGGCTCACGTACCACTTGGTAGTACATCACGCTAAATTGTACCACTTCATAAAAATGATTGTATTTTGTGAAATTTGTTATTGCGAGTGTGTTATTTTATTTGCATTATATATATTATAGGATGACCATGTATGTATTCACATCTCATAATGAGACAAATTACATTGAAACACGCCTAAACGTCACGCCAGATTATAAACTCACTGAAATTATAAACTCACTGTAACATATTTATATGTATGTGTTTGTTCAAAGTTTCATATTTTTTCCAAAATAATTTATTAAAGATTACATTATTACATTAAAGGTTATTTGGTACATATTTTGTTCAAAGTGTTTTCTCATTCCTTCATTTGGTTTTCCCGAATTTGAGTCTGTTTTCTCTTTTTTGGAGCATCTTGCTATTGGTTGGGCCATGGAGAGGATAAATCCAGCATGTCCCAAGTCATGGTAAAAATAACCTCAGGGGTTATCAGGCTATCTCTTGTTCTTGTTTTCTTTATATTGTTCAGCATGAAGTTAATAGGATTAAAATTTTGATGATTAAATACTAGCTTACATCTAGTAATCCACAATAGATGATCAAGAATTAATGAGAGTCTAATTTCTGGGTATGATCCTTTTCTGATACATTCTTTCAAATTAAATAATTTAGATTGATTTGCCTTGATCCGACTCATTATTTATCTACTATTTTGTCATATTTCGTTTACTAATAAATGGTTTTAATAAAAACACAAAATTATAAAAAAACAATTAGTATATTTTCTTATCATAATCAAATATTTTTATAAAATAAATTTAATGAGATCTTTGTGCTTGTTTCGAACAACATAATTTTTTGAAATTTGGTTCAAAAGATGCGAGGTATACCCTTAAGTCTACAGCTGCGTTCAATCTGTTTCGATACTTATTTTTTAAAAAAATATATGAAGAAAAAGCTCTTCCTACTAATTCCGTACTAGTAAACGGTAATAATAATTTAAGAGCTTTCTCAGAAAGTTGTTCATATTCTTTAATGTTTAACCAAAAATTAATTAGATTGTGTCGTTTGAATTCTACTTGTAAAGTTCTGTCACATGATAATTCTATTAAATTTTCTTTATCCTTTATTGATAATGATGTAGCTTTTTCTAAATTTTCTGCATAGAAGGGGTTTGAAATCCAATTATCATTTGTGTTTTCGGGTTTTGGAAAATATTCCATGAAAGACAATTTTAATCCTGTTAAATGTGCTATTATATTTTCTCGTATATCTTGAGACAGACTAACCTTATTTTCAAACAAAAAAATATGTAGAGTTTCGAATACTTCCAGTTGATTGTTTTCGATACTTATATATATTACTGTTTCCAAAAATCTAATTTCTTAATCATACTTTCAATTTTATCATTAACATTAAAGATCGTTATCGACTGTACATATTAACAACTTTACTGTATAATATTATTAATTAAAATAATTTTTATGAATTATAGGAAAAAACGTTTCTATATTTTTATGATTTAATTTTTTTTTATGTCCGCCATTATTGATTATTTTTCGTGTACCACCAACCAGCAACTCGCGTACCACCAGTGGTACGCGTACCACAGGTTGGGAAACACTGCTCTACATTATTGGAATTACCAAGTACTTTAAATGAAAAGATAAAATAGGCAAATAAATCTATTAAAAATTTTTTAGAAAAAGATGGAATTATTTTTGATATTTAAAAAAAAAAGAAATAATTTTTTTTGACAAAGTTCATTGTTAAATAGATAAGTAATAAAGATATACCAGATGAATGGAAGAATGTAGTAATTACCATTTAAAAAAGATGATAAACAAGATAAGTCTATCATGCTTTTATCAATTCTATATTAAATCTTTACCAAGATAATTACAATTTATCTAAAGTGAACTTTGCTTTTGAAACAATAAGAAACAAAACAGATTTCAAAAGTGTAGAAAAGAAAGAATCAAGAAGTTGCCATTATATTTTTAATATATAGGTAAGAGAAATGCATTTCATTCTATAAGCATTTACATCAGTATTAAAACTTCGATGATCAATATAAAAACAATAACAATTTTGACATGTGTTGAAGAATCTCAAAATGCAATGACAGTGATTTGATTATTTGATAATTATTAGAAAAATTGATATTAAAAAAGGTATACAAGGTGATTCCATATCTCAAAAACTTTTAGTTTGAGAAATATGTCATGGAGTAACATAGGAAGTTAAGGAATTAAAAATGTAGAGATTACTTAAGTTATTTAGATTTTGAAAATGATGTAACTGATTTTTGAAATAATGCTTGAGATTTAGGAAATGTTACAATTATTATCAAATTAAAGTAGAAAAATGGAGCAAAAATAAATGTAAAAACACTGATGCAATGTTGAATGAATTCTCCTAGAAAAAAATTGATAAATGCTAAATATTAAAATTTTAAATAGTTGTAAATACCTTGATCAGATAATTAATATACATAGAATCATAACATAAAATTAATCTCAGAATTAATGTTGGAGGAATATGCATTTGAATGAAAGATTTTTAGTGTATGGTTTCTTTCATTTCTCATTTATGTATCTCAAACATCAACACTTAATGCAAAAGCAATAAAAAAATTAAAACTATTCATCATAATATGAAGATAACAATTAGAAATAGCAAGAAAAGTTTGAAAACAAAATGTGTGCAGAAGCAAACTCAAAGAATAGACTGAAATAGAGCTGAGCTGAATATATTGTTAAAAAAATGTATGTAATAATAGATGAACTGTTTTAAGTTTAAAATTAGATTCCAATAATTGCAAAAGGTTTGAAAATTGACCACATGTGAAATGGATGAAGAAATAAGAATGATTGCTGGTATGGTGTGGAAAAGTCTATGGATCAAAGAAACTGCATTAAATATACAAAGATCTTTCTCTTATGGTGAGTCAAAAATGTTTGAAAATGATGTTAATGAATAAAATTCAAATAAATGCTACAGTATTAGAATACAGACAGATATTAATTTGTTCATGATGGTTAAACTAAAAAGAAATGATAGCTTTGCACTGATATAAAGATAAGAAAGTGTATAAATAATGAAGTATTTTTCATAAGTAACATAGACTCAAATAGCATTCAGTAGAATGCACTTATCGACATTCCCATTTAAAATTATGCTACTGTATATGTTTATGGCTACTTTAAATATAATGGTTGCCTTTGACAAAGGTGCTCAGATTACAAATATATATTAAAATTGTATTTAATTTTCTCAATACTTTCTAGAAATAGGCAGAAGTTTTAGTATTTGCTTTAACTTACTGCAACATCAGTGTTTGAAAAGAATGCCCTTTCAAACTGTCTATGAAAATGACCGAGTCCCCTCTCGATTATGTTTAATTGTGCATACATTATTTAGATTTTGTCATTATGCAACCATATAAAAAATATAATTGTTTGTTTCTGTACACGTTTACTCAGAAAAATATGGTAAGTAACACTAACCTGTGCATATTACACTTTCACATAAATTGGATTGGTGGTTATTGATCTAAAAAAGATGACCTTTAATTTGACAAGACATATAACTTTAAAACAGATGAAAAAGTTGTTAGCTCAAAATAGAATTCCTATGATGATAGACAGGATTTCTTCAGAATTTGGCAATGTAAAATGCCAAAGCGCTTTGAAGATTTAGATGATAATTGTTTATTTATATGTTATATATGAATTAAGTAAATCAAGCAGTGATTCTATTTATTAAATTAATTATTCTCTGGCTTTGAAATTATGACAAATCATCAAAAATACCCTTTTCCGCACGAAGTGACTGAATAACTTTTCAAAAATGTACCAAATTTCATCAATATTTAAAAAATAAAAGACTATTTGCAAATATGTCTGTGCATTATCTAACTAACACATATAATAATAATTCACAACACTTGAATACAGACTAATACAGGCTAATAATTTCATGAATACAGGCTAATAATTTCATCAATATTTAGCTTTCAACATTTGCAAATATGCATCCGCAATCAGATTGCAAAGCAGCAAACATAAGTACTTTTCAAAAAGATTCCAAAGTAGCGGCTTATATAAACTAAAAAGCAAAAAGAACATTACACGAGCGCTTCAATTTAGAAAAAATGTCAAATAGCCTCCCTCCCCAATGAAGAATTTCTATCCAAAAAATAGCTGAAATGGACAAATTAAAATGAAATTTGGTACATTTTTGAAAAATTACTTGGTTACTTTGTGCCATAATTTCAAAGCAGAAATAATTAATTTAATAAATAGAATCTCTCGTGCATATTTGCAAATGTTGAAAGCTAAATATTTATGAAATTATTAGCCTGAATTACTTAATATTGATGAAATTCTGTTTTTATAATTCCCGCCAACTCATCCTCTATTGCATTTTCTTGTGTTTTTTTTATTTTTAATTTAAAAGTTGTTCGATTTATTTAGCCTAAATTACTTAATATGTATTATTCTGTATTTAAATATTGAAGAAATTTGGTACATTTTTGAAAAGTTACTTGGTCACTTTGTGTGGGACGGGATGCTATGCCAAAATTTCTTGTGCAATGTTCTTTTCAGTTTATTTTTAATTTGTAATTTAGGAGTTGTTTGATTTATAGCATGGAGAGTGTTTCTGTGTGAAGCATTTTCATCAATTTTCTGTTTTTGTAATAGAAATTTTATAGCTGATGCCTAGCAGCAACAATTGAGATTAGTGAGTATACAACATAGCTCTTATGTTAGAGAATGCAAGTAGTTAATAAAAGTTGATAGTTATCTAAACTGTGTGTATTTATTAATTTAGATATTACGACCAAGAACATAACATGGTATCAAGAGTGAATTAATGAAATAATAGTAATAAAAAAAGAGTCTAAAGTCTATAAAACAGTATTTAAATATTGATAAAAATAGTTTTTATAACAAAATTTTTTTTTCATACCATATTTGTCGAAAAACAAAATGGCGTCTCAATTCGATCGTTTTTACAATTCTGAACCGCTATCTATGGAAGGAAATATGTCAGACAAATGGCCTGAATGGAAAGAATTATTCCTAAATTTCCTAGAGGCAATAGAAAACGATATGAAATCAGATAAATTAATATTAGGAATATTATGCCATCTCATTGGGAAAGATGTAATACAAACATTAGACAACACGAACCCAGAAGATAAAACAAAATTGCTACCTGTCTTAAACCAAATGGATAAATATTTCAACACAATGAAAACAACATTATATGAAAGCATATACAATGGAGCCAAATGAGGGAGAATCAATTGATCACTTTCTTACTTGCTTAAAAGTAGTAGTTGAAAAAGCTGACTTCAAGGATCAAAAACAAAATATCCTCCCAGATAGAATTATAATGGTACAAAAAGAAAAAGAACTAAAAGACAGATTATTTGAAAAAGGGAATATTACACTAAAAAACCACTGGAAGTAATATGTGGACACGAAACTAGAAGATTCAAAAATGAATTACTGGGAAAGTCTGAACTATGTATTAACATAATTGCGAAAAATACAACAACAAACATACGAAATTGTCAAAAATGCAACCGTAATCACCCAAAATGTGAGTGTCCTGCATTTGGTAAAAAATGCTATAATTGTGGAAAGTTAAACCACTTTGCCAATAAATGCCATACAAGCTACGACCATAAAATTTTAAAAACACAAAAACCCTCAAACACAAGGTATCATAAAAATAGTAATAGAAATGGATGTTATGTGCATGAAATACACGATACTACATCAGATTCATCATATACCAGTTATGCTGAAAATACAATTGCATATGTCAGATGTGTAGATTCAATTCCTTCGTTTAATAGATGATATGAAGAGATTTTATTAGACAACAATAAAGTAAAAATAAAAATAGACACAGGAGCTGTTGTAAACATTATGTCTAAAAAAGTGCTTAATACTATTCATCCACAACCAATAATATACAAAACGAAGAAATTACGCACTTTTGGAGGATCATTTCTTACCCCAATAGGAAAAGCAAAACTTCAATGCAAAATAAACAAAAATCTCCACAATTTACATTTTATAATAATAAAAGACGAACCAATACTTCTTAGTGGCAGTGATTGTCAGTTATTAGGTTTAATTAAACACAACAAAATTACAGTACAAAAAGTAACAATGAAAAATAACTAAGTAAAAATGATCAAAATATATCCAACAACAAACATGAAATAACAAAGAGTAGAAAAGATAATAAAAGTATTAAAACTCAGAAAATTAATAAATTGGAAGAAGGTATTGATTCTCTTGCTGATGAAAATGAAGAGTTGCGGGAGCGTCTTGGATTGGAGCCCAAACATCTTTGTATTTATCTGATTTTAGAAAGAAAAAAGTTGAAAACCATCAAAAATATCTTGTGAATCAAGTGTTACAAAAAGAAGTCGTACGATTGGAAGAAGAGAAAATAAAATTAAAAAAGCAGTTAAATAAGCTATCAGAAAGGTCTTCTTAACCAAAAAGCATCCACCAAGAATGTAACTTTACGTGAACCAAAACATTCTACCTCTTTGCTATCACACTCCGAAATTCATTTTAATAATAAATCTTACAGACAGATTACTGAAGTTGAAGAATTGAAATTGCGTAATAAACAAATTGAATCAGATTTAGAGCACAAGCAAGGTGAATTAGATGCCTTAAAAAGCAATCGAGGAGAATTATCTATTAAAATTAAAGTTTTACAGGGAGGAAATTCCCAACTTCAGCTGGGTATGAAGGAAATATTGCAAACGAAAGATTCTCAGAATGGAGATTATTATATTTACAGTCCTACTCTAGAAAAAATACTCTCTATTCTTAATCGTCCAAGGAACACAGCAGAAAGATTCATAACAACTCCACAGTCACAAGAACCGAACGAGGAGACACAGTTGCCCGTACCTGAGACAGAAAAATCATCAACATCAAGTGACAATGGCTCAGCAACAAGGAGAATACCAGTCAAACATTCTGAGATGAGAAAATTGAACAGAAGGCCTCCCGTAAATTTAAAAGACTATGTGTGTAAATAATAAACAAAAAGAGTTGTCGTGTTAAGGCTAATACTTCTATTACAAACTGACGCCTACCGGCGACATCTGAGATTAGTAAGCGCGCGACATCACTCTCACGTTAGAGAACGCGAATAGTTAATAAAAGTTGATAGTTATCTAAACTGTGTGTATTTATTGATTTAGATATTACGACCAAGAACATTCTAACACTATAGGTTTATTATATGTTTAAAGATTACTATTTATTCCATAAATTTGTACAGGTAAATTAATTTTTACAAAGGATGCATCACGCCTATGGCATACATTTAAAGTATGCTACTGCTATGAACTTATCCGAGCTATTATTATATAAAGATAGTGTAATTATAAAATTTAAATATTTAATCACAAAAAGCATTAGTTAATTCAATTATGCATTCTCTTGTGCAGTATTAAGTTATGCATTTAAATATTCAACATAAACACAATAAATATTAATGCGTAAAACATTTTAAAGAACATTACCTAAAAACAGTAATTCTAATAACAAAAATGGCGGTTCCCTTTTTCCTCTGTAGCTTCCCTTTTGCACCGCCATCTACTGGGATTATAAAATTGTCAAACAAAATTAGTGCTTTCCGGAAGGTTTGTTATGATATTTTAGGTGTATTTATATATTGGACTATTTTCATCATCTAAGATTTAGTATTAATGTTTTTAGAAAAATGTAACTTGATTTAAATTTTTCAATTGCATTCAACTGTTAGTAATAGTACACAGATTAGTATATTAATGTTGAAATTAAGCGTTATGACATGTTATTAAACTAAATATTAAGAGTTGTGCTCACGAGAGAAAAAAATGCATGGATTGAAAAAGTAAGAAGTATTAATTTTAATTGTCCAATAAACGAGCTGTTGTGCTTAATCTTGGATTATCATGTTTATATAGTATGTATCATTTTTATTCACTTAAGGAATTTATTTATATATTAACTTCATCTACAGATAGCCAAACAGTTTTTAAGGTGTAAATTCTTTAAAAGCTACTATACATTATAAATTAATGAAATCATTAATATTCATGTTCTTTCAATTCATTTTCACTGACTTTACATTTTCTTTTTCATCTATTTTTTGGGTATTTTTATTTGTGACCACCTGATCAATTTTTATATATATATATTAAATTGGCTTATAAAGATTCATTACATATTTCTATCAAACAACTTAATTTTTATGAATTGATAAACAACTTCATCTAATATAATTTTTTTTTTCTTTTGGTTCATAAAAAGTTTGAATCTCGGTCCCTGTAAATTGTTAGGTCATGGTACTACTGATAAAGAGCACATTATACTAAAATACTACTGAGAACAGATTTAACTATTTCCGTTTTTGTGTTTACATTTATTCAGATTGAAAGTTATTAATTGAATTAGAAATTCATTGAAAATATGAAAGAGAGGTTAAAAGGAAGTTGAATTACTAGGGTAAAATGGAGGATAGGGAGGATTAAAAGAAGAGAATAAGGTAAGAAGATTTTATATGGAATAATTAAGAAGGTAAAATGAATGGAAATAAGTGTTCAGTTAGAATAAAAGATAAAGAAAGATTATATTGATAGTGATTAGAAATTTTTTTGGAATAGTATTAAAATTACTTTATAATGTAAATATTATATGTATTAAAGTTATATGTATATGTGATAGAAAAAGAGGATAGAAAAGATATTAAAAGAGTATAAAATACAAAGATAAATATGTTTTTGAAAGATATATGAATTTAAAAGGTTAGGAAACATTAAAATTTTTTTAAAACTTTAAAAGTTTGATAGGTAATTTAATAATTTTATATAAAATAATGTATTTTAATGATTGTATTTTTACGTATGTTCAAATTTTGTAGATCCGATGAAGACTACATGGTACAGTCGAAACTGTAATTAATAATAAAAGTTTTTTTGCTGAAAAGTGTAAGATTTATGAAATTCAGTATTAAATATATTTATTCCATATAATAACATTTCACTCTTCTTACACTTTAAAGCAAAATATATTTATTAATTTTATAGTTTTGAAGTTTTAAAGTGTAAGAAGAGTGGAATGTTGTTATTATACGGTATATGTAAAAAAAGCAAAAATAAAGAAGGAAAGAGGAAGAGAAAGTATTGAAGATTATATTACAATAAATAAAATACATAATAAAGTAATTACTGACATTTAAATGAGTATGCATATCTTATTATGGAGACAGATTTCTATTTAGATTAAGCTGAGACTTTAATATTGTACTTATTGTATGTTAATTCTACACAATTCATAGTCTGGGTAAAAGTACTTCAAATCCAAACGTACATGAGATCGAAGATCAAGAATCTATGAATTCTAACTTGTTTACCCACCCTTTAAATCTAACAACACTTTCGAGGCAAGCAATTTTTTTAAACACCAGCCTGCAGCATCACAGTGGAACATGAGCCTCAGGTATTTCTAACACTTAACACTGACATCCTAATTACACATGTGCATGAGTTGACAAAGGGATGGTGTGTGTGACTTTGAGTCATCAGATAGCAGCACAATATTGAAATATAAACTCTAACTTCAAAGTAAAATTAATACAAAACACAGGTAGGTTAAATTTAGATATATATTTTAATCAAACACATATTTATTATTCTTTAATATCTTGCTATTTAACTTCATTTCATTTATAGACAATTTCAATTATATAACTAACATATGCCTCTCACAAGCTAGTGGTATAATTTATATGCCAATTTAAAACAGAAGGGTGTTTAAAGTTCTTTGTTAGATGCCAATTTAAGTATGTGAGGGAAGAAAAACAAATATATAAAAAAAAATTATTTAATTACTTTAACATAAATAACCCTTGTTATAAGAAGGAATAACTTGATTGTGTTTTTAAAAAATGGTTTCGAGGAGATGACACGCTTGAATGCAAGCAGTAACTATGTTAATGATAATAATAAAAAAATCTAATTTGACCAAACCAGTCAACTCACTGCAATATGCTCAGAGAAATAGAAAATAAGCACATCCAGCATTTGAGAGAACAATCAACCCAAGCTCAATCCCACTGCCCATTTCCAGTGATGCAAAAATAGAGCACACAACCCCAAGATACGAATGGTTTGCACAATCTGCAAAACCTAAAATATTTCAGGTGAAAGACCAAGAATCGTCAAGGCTTGCTAAGCTCAGTTTAGCCCGAGTCTTCCTATTTATATCTTTTGTTATCCTGACCTACATTTTAGCCAGCGAATCTATCATGTGGTATAATTATGATACAGTGATCAAAAGAACACAATCGATTAAGTGGAGTACCAGAGATGCAAAAACAAATATTGGAAAACATCATTTTTAAAATTATACTGAGCCACATAAGGTTATATTTATATAGTAGTGAATTGACCAAGATCAGATCTCAACAAATAAATGTCAAATATTACTCGAATATCATCTTTTTGTTTAATGGCAATACGTCTCTCCCCTCCAAACAAAATCCCACCAACATTTTAAATTTAATATTAATAAATTCTCTCTTACGACAGCGTGGAATAACCTTCCACCCCCATTTTCATTCTTTTATCATTAAAGAATATAGTTAACAGTTATACACTTGATTTAGCATCTTTCCAAAACTAAACCATCTTTGCATGAGTATGTTTTTAGAATAAGAATCAAAAAATATAAAAATAAAAATCATTTCATCCTGACAAAAAGGGTATTCAAATAATCATTTATAATGAACACGTATTTATTTACCGATAATCATTGGTTGGGAAATAGGTAGAAAATAATTTAAATCAGAATACAAAAAGGGAACAAGGCAGGTCTGT
Source organism: Epiperipatus broadwayi (assembly GCA_028023455.1). Lineage (NCBI taxonomy): Eukaryota > Metazoa > Onychophora > Udeonychophora > Euonychophora > Peripatidae > Epiperipatus > Epiperipatus broadwayi. Next base: position 152,274 of record JAQFVV010000251.1, read on the forward strand.
CTGAATGTCTTCTATTATTTCTTTAGGTGCAGCTATAAAAATGTCATCCACATATCTAGTGTATAGCAGTAAACCACAGACCACACATCTCGGGATGATGATTTGTTCATATATTCATTACAATGCTGGCAACGATTCCACTTATTGGAATACAACCATTGAGCATGTGGTACCATTCTTGGTTGAACACAGCATGCATATTTTTGTTCATCCAGCTCAACAGAGCTATGACAAATTGGACATGATCCTGACTCATGCCATGTCTGGTGAGTGCTTTTACTATTATTATGAATTTAGGTCTGTTGATAGACCCATACAATTCTGCAACATCAAGAGCTGTCATCTATGTATTTTGCTCTGGAGCCACATTCTTCAGTCTATTTACAAAGTTGAAAGATGACTTGATGGCATAATCCCCATAGCCTGTGGCTTGTGTAATCCATGTATTTATGGTTTTTGTTGCCTTGTAATAATGAACATTGCCGAAGTTGATCATCAGTCTCAGTGATACACCTTCCTTATGAGTTTTAGCATTTGAGAACATTCTTGGAGGGGTAGTTGCGGACGGGTACATATGGAGATATTTAGCCTTAGAGAATGCTTTTAATGTACGAGGCCTGAGAACAGCTAAGACAAACTTATCTTTATTCAATCTAAAGTTGATCTCTGGGACTTATATAAATTTCAGTTTATCTATTTATTGCTGAATTTTGTTTATGTAGTCCCCTGTATTCATAATCACGAATTCCCATATGAAAATATGAACATTCTCAAATGTTAGATATATTTAAGAGTAGTTTTTTAGGAATAAAAAAATAAGAGAAGGAAGAACAAAATTAATTAATTAATCAACTGATTGATTACCTTGGTTTTTTTTTGCATGATCACATTTTTAATTATAAAGGAATGTCAATACTTTTATAAGTTCCTGACTTGTTTTGACTATCTATGATTAAGCAGGAAATTGTGAGACAGTTGTATTTATAAAATTTTATCTAATTGGTTGTCATAAATATTGTGTAAGACATTGTAATTGGCTTGTGGGCAAGATTGTTCTATAAAAATACATGGGGCTTGAATTAGTGATAATACCCAAGTGTCTGCAGAGGTCACTCATAATTTAGCTGTTGAAGAGACAGCAGTCAAATTAATCCTGCTGAAAAAAACAGAAGTATTCCTAACTTAACTATTGACTAGACAGTAGCCCAATCTTAATCCAGCTGCTAAAGATGTCTTTATCAAGGTATTGAAAAAAGTAACAGAAGTTTTTTATTAAGCTTTTATAATGCTATGAGTTTAGCACTAATATGGTATATATCATGAAAATCATGTGCTAGATTCAACTAAAAGATAGGCATCATTTTCCTCCATGTAACCTACCATCACTGGAATAAAAATGTGGAGAACAAAATACTTACCAAAAGTAGTTGGCAATTCTATCTTCATAAGAGCATATGTCTCTGTCTACATCTGTCTCACCTAGAAATTCAAGAAGAAAACTGAATGGACAAAAAATTGCCATTTTCGTGTATCTAGAATTGCTACACACCTAGAAAAGACAAATTTCACCAGACGCATGTTTAGAAGCTGTCAAAAGGAAACTTCATTGGGAAAAACTGAAATTGCAACTGGAAAGGCCTTCATAGTCAAGAAAGCCATGGCTAGAGTATTTTTTGAGTGCACACTATATTATTAATAAATTTGTTTTCTTTCATAAATGTAATAAGTATTTTTATTAAAATATTCCAAATTATTAGACATTTTTTTTGTATAAAATCCAGCCAAATTTCTCTTACAAATAGTGAAATAGTTTTTAAAGAAAAAAAATCTGTGGTAAAGTTTTTTTTTCTTCCTGAATCTGATTGTTCTTTTTGATTCTGAATATCCAAGATTATCTTTGATTTTTGAAAATGGTTAACAAATTCTTAGTTATGTTTAAAGATAGAACGTAATGAATTTAAAGTTAATCCATGAATAAAAATTTATTGGTTAATATAATTTTTGTAAAAAAAAATTTTTTTTGACGAAATGGGTATTTGGAATATCATACTATCATGCCATTTTTTGTTTTTGTTGTAAATTACATATTAAATAATTGTTTTCAAAATATTTTTATAGTTTAATTTCTGTATTCTATCCAATTCTTATTTCATGAATTGCCATGGGTGATTTTATAACATGACAGCTTATATTCTAGGGTTTAATTTTTTTGATCCCAATAAGGATAGTTATTTATAAATAGTGGAAGTTCATGATTTGCTTAAGGTTCTTTATAAGCTAATTTATTTCTCTCTTGCTCACAGTAATATATGAGAGTTCTTGCACCCTGAGCTATTCAGGTATAACAGCTACATAGAATAAAGTATATATATATTTAGTGTATGGATATGTGTATGGATATCCAGCTGATAATGATGATGATCATCGTTCTGGTTGGTGCAAAGAGAAAATTTCTTAAGGCCCATGAACTATATTTTATTTAGCCTTTATCAGAAGTTAAGTTTATAGTTGGCCACTACACAAATGGCCAGAGAATTGATGATAATCGGCATGTTTTAATAACCCAGAATTATTGTTTTTATTGCTGTGTAACTGTTAAGATTGTGTATTCAAATTCAGGTTTAAATAATTGCACCAAGCTGGCAAGGGCTCAATATGTAGCATAGTCTATTATAGACCAATTTGTAATGCGTGACTTCATTTATTTTTGATTTCTAATCATTCATGATTGATGAATGATTATTACTTTTTGGTAATGCTGGTCAGAGTGATCTATCAAGCTGATCCTTTTGATATTAAATATATTTTATTTTCTTGAGGATAAACAAACAATTGCTCAGATCCTTGATGGCTTAAATCCTAATTTTTCGTAAAATTACAAATACCTACCCAATCATGGACTGTTGATGTTCACATACAAGTGACCCATAATACCAGGTACAAACCCTCTATTTTCTCATAGTATTATGATATATATATATATATTGTAACCAGACATACTGACCAACCCCTCTCTTATGATTGATCTTATTTCCTGATAAGAATATTGCAGGAAGGAAGTGTTGATTGGCCTTCCCCAATGCTGACATTACCTCCCACCCATAATATTTCCTGCTCATCAGAGGATGTAGCACCATAGAGACTGGAAGCATCTAGAAATTTATGTATTTGATTTCCCAAACAGCACCACTAAAGTTCAATCTCACTACAACCTTACCATTGTCCAGTTATGTCGAACATCGCTCAAGAGGCATGAGATTCTTGTGAGCAAGAAGCAATGAATGACTAGTGATGCAAAATAGAATTGAACAATTAAATTAATTTTAAGTAACAACAATTTTATTTAACAATAAGGGGTTAGCAAATCCTACTACAGTTCATTAAACGTTTGTTTCTTTATTATCTGTATCCAAGCGGAAACTCATTTTTTAGTTCATATAATGAGAAGTCTAAAAATATTTCAGGTAAGTTATCTGAGCGAAAACCCTTTTTTTTTAGTTCACACGATGAGAAGGCTGAAGATGCATTTCAGATAGATATACGTATACAATTAATATAAAAGTATTGGTAATCACATTTTGATGTTGATAGAAGCATTTCAGGTAGGGATGCAGATTGTGTTCATAATCATATTCTCATGTTGATAGAAACATTTCAGGTAGATATACATATACAATTAATACGCAAATGTTCTTAATCATTTATTCCAGGTCCGTAGAAGCATTTTAAATAGGTACACATACACAATTTATACATAAATGTTTTTGACTATTGATATCAAGTCTATAGAAGCATTTTGAGCAGATGTACAGATAATATTAGTATTACAATTATTATTTTAGGTTTGTGAAAGCATTTCATGTAGGTATACATATACTATTAATATATGTTTGTAATCATTTATTCTGGGTTTGTAGAAGCATTTTGAGATGTACAGATAATATCAGTATTACAATTATTATTCCAGGTATGTGAAAGCATTTCTATTAGGTATACATATTATAGATGAGTATTACCATCGTTATTAGAAACGTTTTACTATTTTAACATATTTTTGATTTCTATAAGGTAATTGACATTTCCATTTAACTAGTTCATTTGAAATAATTATTATAATTTTTATTAGAAGTATTTTTATTATTTGAACATATCTTGAATTTTATGAAGTAATTGACATTTAACTAATGAAATATATAACAAATATATATGTGTGTGTGTTTGTAATTAAGTAATAACAATTTTCATTTCTTGTTTTCATTTTTAAATAAAGATTAAAAAAACTATCGTTAACTTTTGACTGAAATTAATAATTGATTGTGAAAACTTTTCTAAAGACTAATAATATAAAATTTTCTCTTTTCTTTTATAAAAATTAATGGCTATAATCTTAATTCACATTTTATTATTATCAAATCATTTCTTTATATCTGTAAGGCAATTTTAACTAACTGCTTACCTCAGAATTCATATCTTTGTTTATTGCTGCTTTTCTAAAATAACGAGTCCATTTCGGAGCTGCACGGCACATTGACACTTCTATGCAAGGCTTGGAGATTCACATGGTTTGTGGATAGAGAAAATGGTCTAGCCGGTCATGTTAAGCTGGATTAGGCTACTCAATGGTTCCAACCTAGTAATTGAGTATCTAATCACTTTCTAGTATCTAATGATTTTTTTTAGTATCTAAAGACAAATCTTGCATCTGAATCAATTAATCTCTAATGATTTTCCAGCCTATTTATATATTTTTTCTCTGACAAACGGATTCATCTTACATGCTTTTTTGATTTCATTGGTGGTAGTGCTTTTTCATCCTTGTCCACATTTTTTTAATACCCTAGATCAGTGGTCTTCAACCCTTGGCCTGCGGACTGGTGCTGGGCCGCAGAAGTTTTTTACCGGTCCGCAGTAGACTGGCAGGAAAGTTTGTAATAATAAAATAGTAAGAGTTTAAACTTTTAATTAATATAAACAATTTTTATTTATTTTTTCATCTCATTTTTATCCAATTAAAAAAAAAAAGAAACAGAACGAAAACAAAATCTCATCAATAACACATAAATTAATTTGTTTTTCTAGTTATCACAGATGTTTATGGGGGGGGGGGGGTAGAATTAAATTTTTTATTTTCTAAAAAAATTCAAAATTAAAAAAAAAAGTTTTTTATTATACAAACTCCATATATATAGAACTTCATCTTATATATTTTAACATTGTTGTTTTGATCAGTTATAACAATTATGCTCATCTAAGGCTAAGCAGTTTACATCTTTAAGAAAATTTATCTATAGACTTCTGCCGGTCCGTTAAACCTTATCCTTATTTTTACCAGTCCACAGGTATGAAAAGGTTGAAGAACACTGCCCTAGATCATTGGGCATTTTCCCTTTGGTGAGAACAGACTTTTAATTAGTGACTGTTTTCAATTATTGGTCTACATATGTTTTCAAATCTTAATTTTTCTTACTTGGGGCACGGAGATAATGCATTTATGGCAACAAAAAGAAAAGATAAAGAGACATATAATGTAAGACTGTTACAATTTTTTCTGGTGATAGCTGGTAGAAGTTCTTGAGTGGGGTTGTAGTGATGCATGAATTTGTGGTTTTCATGTTAATGTTGGATGGGTAATTGAGTATGACTGCTTGGATTCATGTGTTTATGATGCTCTGAAGTTCATTCTCAGCACTATCCATATCTAGGGATAGTGGTCCAAGAGTAGTCCAGTACGAGAATAGGCCTGGAGTCCAAGAATAGATAAGCCTCAAAGCATCAGGTGATGAGCAGGGCTGGCCCAGGGTCAAAAATATTCCTTGGCTACAATTTAGTCGGATGGTCTCTCTAGGTAAAGGAGTGGTAATGCTTAAATTTGAGGTATTGTCTTATGATATCATGGTACAATGTGTACTAGTAGTTTATGCATGAGCATCTACTTATCCTGGCATTGGGAGCTGTGATTCACCTGGGTTTGTTTGTTATTTACACTCATTCACAAGGTGTTAAAAGCAGATAAAAAGCAGTCCCTATCTTTCTTAGGGGTGGTGAAGTGAAAGTTACACTAAAAAAATATTCATTCAGTGGATGTCTAATAAATAACTAATAAAAATTATTAATATATTTCCATTAAGTGATTTGTGACAATATTGTCACATATGATTTGACACAAATTTAATTATAGTAATTGGCTATGTATATAAATTGGACAATGATAAAGGTATATGTAAAATACTGTGATTGTGGCTGATTAACATGTGCTGATTCAGCATGAAATGTACATCTTGAATATCATACATCTTTTCATGTCTTTAATCATATTCATTACACTCTGAACAAGGTGTTAAATGCAGATAGGGGTCAGTTATTACCTTGCACGAGTGATATAGTCAAAATTATATTACAGAAATGTTCATTAAAAAAATTATTTAGATCAAAATTTTGGATGACTATTATGATATTAATAAAAAAAAATGTTTTCAATTAAATTTAAATCCAATAATTCTAGATTAACTTCAAAGAATTCTTTTGACTTTCATTTGATTAATTAAAAAGAAAAACTCATATTTATTTGTACTAATTTTTCAAAATATAAATTATTACTCATACATGAAATTTTAGAAACCTAAAACAAGTCTGATAAAAGTATAATTAAGGTTTTAAATAAGCAAAGACTATTGAATATTTCACTTGTAAAAGAAATAAAGCAGTTTGTCTTTCCAAATTATAAATGTAAGAATTCATTCTAACAATTTCTGCATGGAATAAACGTCCCTAAATTTTTTAAGAATAATGGAGTAAATTCTAAATTCCATCAACCTATGTAATGAAAAGATTTTGTCAAACTTATGCCAATTGAACAAACTATACGATATCAAAACATAAGTAAATTCCTTTCGGTGACTGAATTGAAACACAAAAAGTGAACCTGATTTAATCCTACATAACCTGAAGACCCCCATTACTCAAAATGAAAAAGTAAAAAAATCTTTTATAGAGGAAATTTTTCTAGCAACATCACAATAGTTATATATTTGTGTAAGCCTGAAAATGTAAAAAAAATACTACCTAAAAAATGAAATACTGTAAATTGCTCTAACTTTTGACACCCACATATATATTGTGCCCTTTTGTATGGGTCACCATTTAATTTTTGTGCTAATCTATTAAAAATTTTAAATTTAAGATATATTTGAATATGTGATGTTAATTTTGCTTATGGTAATATTTCAAAAGATTTAATGAAAGCAATCTATGAGTATTTGATATGTAAAATTGTGCTGATATTGAGAGAGACATTTTAAATGATGATGATTATAATATATAGTTGGGAAAAATGGCCATAATCAATACTGCATTAATAGATTTAATAAATAAATATTTAAAGCTAAAGTATTTAAAAAGACAAGTTAAAATTAAATGCATATGTTTATTATTGATAAAATAATATTATAAAAGAATATAAATATTTTAATTATTGAAAGTACTTAAATAAAAGACTAATATTTGATTTTAATAATATTGGATAATTATTTTAAAATCTATTATAATATCTTATTTATTTAAAAAATATTTATTTTAAAAAAATGCAATTGTTAGTTATTTTTAGATTATAACAAGCGTTTCTTGTATTGTAAAAAAAACAGATGTTAGTTAAATACGCACACATGCTTGGAAGTTATCTAATAAAGTTGCAAAACTATTTTAAAAAAATCATGTTATAAATTTATAAATAATACGTGAGCTATCACGAGATAAAAATAAAGATATTCAATGTGAAATATTAAATCTGATTTTAAAATATTGTTTTAAAAATATGACGTATAAAAAATACTTAGTTTATTTTAAAAATAATCTTATAAAAGTTAAAATTAAAATCAAGTAAATAAGAATATTTTAAAAAGATATTTAGTGGATTTAAATAAATGATAAAGATTATTTTAGAAATTTAATAATGTAATAAATATTAAATATTAAATAAGTCATTATTTATTTTTAATTTTGTGTTGTTGGTAAAATATGTAAATAAGCCAGCAAAGTTGATTGTTTAATCTACCAATCAAATGGGAAGTTTCTTCCGGTATAAAAGCTCAGTTCAATTGTTAGGAGAGGACTCTGTGATTGATTTTTCAAGTTAATTGTGTTATTAAAAATAGCAAAGTAAATTTGATAGACGCTCTTAAAATCAATTTTAAAATTACAAGAGTGTCATTATAAATAATTTATAAAAGTTTTAAATGATAGATATGCAGTGTTAATTTAATTTTTCCTATCAATCGTCTCTATAAGCTCAATTTACAAGCAAATGGTCATGGGAACATCATATATAGTGAAAATATATCGGAAACTTTATACTAGAAGTATGACAAACGCTGGATTAGTTCGGAAAATTACAAGATGGAGAAAAGTAGTATTTTGGACAGTATATAATTTTAAAAGCTAACTACTATTGCTTATTAGAAAATAGATATTTTAAAGAATAAATACTTTTGTGTAAAGAAAGTATTTTTGCAAGCTATAAATTTAAATGTATATCTTGAGTAAAGATATTAGAAATAAAAGTAGTTTTATAAAATACTTGCCTTGTTAAGTCTTTATGTTTTAAAGACTGAATGTTGATAATTTTAAAGGCAAGTCAATTGAAATATAATTAGCTAAAAATCTTAATATAATAAAATTATTATATTGAAATAATTTAAACGCGGGTCGTTTATAGATAAAGAAGATTATTCTTACCTGGATGTTTTTTGTTAAGAAATGCGCAAGAAATATGTGGACGTCCCAGTCAATTTAAAATAATTAAATGATAATTTTTCATAAACTATAGACTAATTTAAAATAATAACTTTGAATAATATTCTAGAAAGAATTAAAACAGGATCCTATAAACTATTTTAATTTGTTTTATTTCTTATGGAAAAATTAACTTTTATTTTGTTTAAAAAGAACGTTTTCGTTTTTCATAAACTTTTAAAAAACACGTGGTGGACCGGAAACAAGAAATGGTGTTCTAGTGAATATGTGCCTACGATTAAAGAACTTTATGGTGAAAAGGAAACATCGCTGGAATTATGTAATATGAATCTTGTTTTATTTATTTAATATAAAAGTTAAATAGTATTAATCTATTAAAAATAAGATAGGTACATTTCTTAAAATAATAACTAAAGTAATATAATAATTAATTGCATAAGTTTATTTTATAATTAATATAAAACGTAATATGTTAAAGAATGATCGTGAGTATAAATGTGAATTATTTTATGAAGCTGTAATTCCGAAGAGAATTGGAAGATGGACTGTACATTAAATCATTATTGATGGTAAAAATTGTATAATAATAATAATTTTGATGTATTTAATATGTTTTCTTTAGATCAACCAAATATTGTGTTGTTTTGAATGAATGTATGATTATTTTAAAAATACACACACATTATATTGGCAGTAACAGTTTTATTTAAATATGCATAATTTGAATTTATGATATAAATACGATACAACATTACATAAGAAGCTTAGAAATAATTATATGATTCTTTCGTAAATAAATTTTAATATTTTGTTTATGTTATAGTATTAGAATTATATTTGTTATTCATACAAGTAATTATTTTATTTCAAGTTAGGAAGAGATCTCAAAGTCTATATTTTATTTTTATTTTATTGGATAAATTAAGTTAAGTTTTATGTAGAAGTTTATATTTGAATTGAAGATTTACTGAATATAGATGACGTAGTATAAATAGTTTGGATAATTAGTATTTATTTAAAGTTGAAGATTGTTTTCCCGGAATTTTAAATAAGTTTTAGAGGATGTTTTGTAGATAGAAAGTTATTAAGAAGGAGTAGAATAACACATAAAGTAAAGTAATAATTTTACATAGAAAAGAATCATAGAATTTATCTAATATAATGCTTTATGAATTTGAAATTGATGAATAATTTAAATATTATTATTTTAACAGTACATATATGTAATGCATATTTGATAAAACATGTAGCATGAATTGTATTAACTGAAATATAAAATTATAATCAGTTATTTGTTATTACATTATAAAGATGCATTAGTTTCTATATTATGCTATTAGAGTAATACTAATAGTAGAGTGAACACATACTAGTACATAATGAAATAAGTAACAGTAATACTTAAGTGATGTAGCAATTTAATTAGTAAAGTTTAATTGTTTACATATGCTACATAAATATTATTTACATAAATTTTTCTGTGTAATAATTGAAGTTCACTGATATTTATTTAAAGTCTAAGTTTTGAAAACATACTTCAATGTTATTAATACAGCATTTTAAAGGATGTATAATTACTTATTAGGAGTATGAGTTAATAACAGTGTAAACATATTGTATTATTATTTTCTTATTTTTATTTTCTTTGTTTTCATAATTTTGAACTGTAAATATTGTAAATAAATTCTTAGTTGAAGTTAATGTAAATAAATTTGTTTAATTTGTTTTAAAAGTGTGTCGAGTTCATTATTTTACACCACAGCATTTGACAGCAGATAATTTGAAGAAACATAATATTTGCACAATGTGAATTTATTAATATTATTTTAGAAATAAATACAATATTTTCCTGATTATCATTTATGAGAATTGATTGACATTATTACATTATATTACAATGGTCATAGAGTAATTATAATGCATAATATAAGAGTACAATATTATTTATTGCCACAGATTATTGAATTATAAGATTTTGATCTATTCCAAAATTAAGATGCTATATGAAAATAAAAGATATACATATGATTATTTATTTAATGATTGATAATATAACAGAAATAGATAAGATTAGGTTATACTCTAAGATTAGTATTATAATTATTAAAATAAGTTAGGTGTATTTAGGTTTGATATAAAATCCCATATCATACTTATTTACATGAGTTATCATTACTTTAAGATAATTAGAAGAACCTGAGATTATTTAATTATATTTTAAAAATTAAAAGTTAAGATTTATTTATTTTATTATTATTAAAGATAATTTATTTTATTTAAAAGCCATAAGAATGCTGTAGATGTAGTAATAGGATAATAAGGAGGTAATAGTATTCTTATGCCATTGAGACAATGTCTTGGGAGATATTGACTCAATGTAAATCTACTTATTGCTTTGTAACTTTACTTCACAGTCTCATGATTTTAATAAATACTTATTTAATTAGTACATACTATAGAATTATATTGATTTTGATAATTAATAATAAATTTAAGTAGAATATGATAGTATAAAAGTAAATTAAAGATAGATATGCAAATTTTAATTAAGCATTATAATTTAATTGAGCTAGTCGTATTTCAAACTATATTATACATCGAGAAGTAAGGGTACAATATATATATGTTAAAACGAAGATTTGCACGGGTTAAATATATAAGATACATATTTTGCGGGTTCATCCGTGTTAAAAACTTTTAATATCAATTTACTGACGTTTCGACTTGGTCACACAAGGCTTGTGTGACCAAGTCGAAACGTCAGTAAATTGATATTAAAAGTTTTTAACACGGATGAACCCGCAAAATATGTATCTTATATATATATATATATATTTAAAATCAATTACAAAGATCTTGTTAGTTTCAAAATATAATTTCTTATAAATATTTATTTCATTTGTAGATATTTATATATATATTTCAAATAATGACATACTATTCTAGGATTGAAAAAAAAAACTTATCATGGAAATTAAATTAGAAAAATTAAAGTTCTTTTGTCTCTTAAAAAAATCACCAAAAAAACTTAGATTGTTGTTTTGTCCTGTTTCAATATTAAAAAGAGGAGAAGAAACATAATAGATATCTTTTATAACTAACTGTTAAAATTCTTTAAATTTGATATAATAAAAAATGATGCAAGATTTAAAAAAAAAAATTAGCTAGTATGTCCAAATTGAGGATTGGTCATAAAAACACCAATGGAAGAAATGCATATATATATATATATGAATACTGTGCAGTCATATATTAAAATAAGTTTTTTTTTTTATTATGAAATTTAGCTTAATTCTAAGAAATAATACTCCTTTATGTTGTTTATCTTATAATCAATGAAATATAATATTAATCTTTATTATATAATAATAACAACTTGTAAATACATCACGGAACAATTATATATATATAAAAGCCTTTTTCGGTAATTCTAAATTTTTTTTACCCTTCTCAATATGATACCTCGTACTAATACTAACACGTCTTTACGTATATAGCGACATCTACTGACATTTCCTATAATTCATTATTTTTATCATTTTATTTATTTCCCCTTATATTACTTTCCATTCTTTATCCATAACCCAATCATTCATTAAATCAATTGACTTCTTGTAAATGTTCATACATGTATTTATATTATATTTTATATAATTTGTTTCATATATTTTCCTTCTATTCATTTCCTTTATATAATTTAATGGTCTTATGTTTTTAATACAATCTATTTTATGTCCAGATTTTAAATAATGAACATATAATGCTGATCTATCATCCCTCCTTTCAATAGCACTATTATGTTCTTTTGCCCTTTGTTCTAATTGTTTTGATGTTTGTCCATAGTAAACCATTTTACATATCCCACAAGTAATTTTATATACTGTTCCCTTTATATATTTCATATCATCTTTAATCTTATAATTTCCTATTAATATATCTAAATTTTTACTATTAGACCATCCTATTTTTATATTTTTATTCATATAATTTTTATTTTTAGTTAATATATCATAAATTTTAGGTGTATATGCAATTTTAATCCATTTTATATTATTTAATATTTTATTCCCTCTAATATTATTTTTATTATCATATAATATATTCCTAATATTTCTAGGATTATATCCATAGCTAGAATATAATTTAATAAATTGTTCTTTTTGTACTTCAGCGGTTTTTTTATCTGTGTTATACCTATCATTTTTAATTTTAAAATTCTTAATTACTGCCATCTTTTGTGTCCATGCTTGTTGTGAATCCTTATAAATTATTTTTCTTATTTTATCTTCTTTAATAAAATGATTTAATACAATCATGTTATTGTTTATCTTTATTTCTATATCTAAATATTTTATTTTATTATCTATTTCTTTTATTGTAAACTTTATATTATTTTTATTATTATTAAATTCATTATATATTTTTTTTATAACTCTTTTATTCCCTATTACTAAGATATCATCTACATATCGAAAATACTCTTTTATTTCTTTATTTATTATTCTATTCTTGACAATATGTAATTCCATTTCATTTATAAATATTGAAGCCATTAATCCACTTATTGCACATCCCATAACCCATCCCTTATTTATATTCCAATATTCATCTTTATATTTAAAATATAAGCTATTATTTATTAAATTTAACCCCTGTTCCATAATGAAATATTAGGAATATATTATATGATAATAAAAATAATATTAGAGGGAATAAAATATTAAATAATATAAAATGGATTAAAATTGCATATACACCTAAAATTTATGATATATTAACTAAAAATAAAAATTATATGAATAAAAATAGGATGGTCTAATAGTAAAAATTTAGATATATTAATAGAAAATTATAAGATTAAAGATGATATGAAATATATAAAGGGAACAGTATATAAAATTACTTGTGGGATATGTAAAATGGTTTACTATGGACAAACATCAAAACAATTAGAACAAAGGGCAAAAGAACATAATAGTGCTATTGAAAGGAGGGATGATAGATCAGCATTATATGTTCATTATTTAAAATTTGGACATAAAATAGATTGTATTAAAAACATAAGACCATTAAATTATATAAAGGAAATGAATAGAAGGAAAATATATGAAACAAATTATATAAAATATAATATAAATACATGTATGAACATTTACAAGAAGTCAATTGATTTAATGAATGATTAGGTAATGGATAAAGAATGGAAAGTAATATAAGGGGAAATAAATAAAATGATAAAAATAATGAATTATAGGAAATGTCAGTAGATGTCGCTATATACGTAATATACGTGTTAGTATTAGTACGAGGTATCATATTGAGAAGGGTAAAAAAAATTTAGAATTACCGAAAAAGGCTTTTATATATATAATTTTTCCGTGATGTATTTTCAAGTTGTTATTATTATATAATAAAGATTTATATTATATTTCATTGATTATGAAATTTAAATACGCTTAATTTAATCATACATACATTGCAGACGAATTAAAATGTGAGCAAAGACTATTTTATATTTATACAGGAAAGAATTACATTTTATGTGGTATATATAAAAATAAATTTATTATAATATTCACAATTATTGAGATTTGATATTAAATAGAAAAATATTTGTATTGATGCTTATAATAAACAGTTAAAAAGTTCTGGAGATAAATAATAAAGATAATATAATGTTCCATGAATGAAGCTTATTTTAGTATTAAACTATGCAAATAAATATCCAAAATAGTATCAAAAAGTTATGTTGAATAAAATATAATAAATGTGTAAAGTTAAATACTAATGCAGACAGTGGTAATTACTCGAGTCACTTGTCTTCTGATGATAATTAAGAAAGAACATTCACATGCCATAAATTGTGGATCTAGATATTTTAGCACTTTAACAGGTCTCCACATAACATGCACTGATTAAGGGATAGTTTTGCAGGTAGTGTGGAAGCATCACCATTCACTGTTTCACTGGGGCATTGTGTGTATAATTATATATAGTGAATCCCTAAACTGCAATAGAAAGAGACGTGTTTTAGATAAAATCCTATTTATATGAAAATCTTTAAATTTGACAACAGAGATTTATAAATTCACATCATAAAATGTAGTGTTAATAAAGAAAAAATTATCTTCAAGAGTTATTTCTCATTAAATTTCTCTTCAGTAGTTAGTACTGGATTTTGCAAACCAAATATGCATCAGTGATTTCAAATATCAACTGTAATGCTAATTTTATAAAAAAAAATTTCATTTACTATATAATTCATATTATATTTAATATATACAAATCAATCTATTATATTTGAATTTACAGTTCCAATTGTACAAGTCTTCATCAGAAGTACAAAATGTATAAAGGCAATACGTTAATAAAATATTTATACACTATGGCTTCTAGAATTATCATTTAAAATACACTCACTCTTCCTTTCAATAAACAATATAATCCAAAAAAATATTTCTAAAAAGTAAGCCTCAAAGATAGATGAAGAACAAACGCAACTACAGACACTTCATTCGTACAATGTTCTGAAATTGTTTTAATATAATAGAACATTGCTAATATAAAAAGTAAGCTATGACTGATTAGCAAATATTTACCTATTAAGGTTATGGGAAAATTTTAATTTATGAATTCATTAACATAAATTGCAATAAAATATTATTACTAAAATGCAATAAAAATGCATTAACTGATTAGTCTATAAAATTGGTGGATGTATAAAATTATATTTCTAACATTATATAGACTATTAATACAATTTTACTCATCATTATATCATCGCATTATGAATCCAGTCTCACTAAGTATAATAAAATCACAAATTTCATAATAATCTGTCTCTCAAATGAGTCTATTGAGATTCTATTAGATAACAAGTCTAAAATTTGCCAGCAGTATTACATCAATTTAAGCATAAGATGTCAGCTTGAAGAATAAACTTCATTCGATTGAAATGGAAAAAGCCATTTTACTCTGCTATGCAAAAATATACTTCCTTGCTATGAAATATTCAATATATAATTACTTAAAAGACAAATACCAATCAAGATATCACTTTAACACATTGCTACAGCTAGTTTATTTCTAAAATGTGAAGTCACTATATGGGAATGCTATTAAAATGTTTGTGAACAGACATAATGAATCATTGCTATAATAGGCAAAAATATTTTTTTAAAACTGCAGTGAATCACAGTGAGATTTTTTAATTATCTGATGGCAAAAAAATTACATATTTCAAGATAGTAAAAGAGAAATGTTTACAACCTCCTGATAAGTAAAATGTTCATTTTCATGAGTTTCCCAATCACTTTTAACAAATGTTGTGTAATCACACAATCGACAACTAAATACTTGTTTCATAATTGAAAATTTCTTTGTTGCATTTTTTAAGGTATTATAAAAAAGTCTTTGCTTTTTATATAAAAGGGAATTGTCTTTTATATGTACATCATCATGAATTTTAAGATTATCTTTATTAGAAGTTTCAAATCCACATGAATTACTTTGAAAAGTTTGTTTGATGGTCTGGATTTTTAAATGAAAATTTCTGTCAAAATTTTTGAAATTACATTCATACAAACTACACTGAAAAGTGTTGTTTTCTTTCAAATGTGATGTTTCACGAGATTTAAGTTTTTCTTTTGGAACAGTCTTGTATTCACACAAACTACCCTTAAATAAATTATTTCCTATATGTATTTTTTCATGCTGTCTTAAATAGCCCTTTTGTGCAGTCTTGTAGTCACACAAACCACATTTAAATGGCTTTTCCCCGGTATGTGTTCGTTCATGCTGCCTTAAATGGTCCTTTTGTCCAGTTTTGTAGTCACAAAACCTACACTGTAATGGCTTTTCCCCTGTATGTCTTTTTTCATGTCTTCTCAAATAGATTTTAAGTGCAGTCTCATATTCACACAAACTACACTTAAATGGCTTCTCCCTTATATGTGTTCTTTCATGTACTCTTAAATAGTCCTTATGTGCAGTCTTATATTCACACAAATTACATTCCAATGGCTTTTCTCCTGTATGTGTGCTTACATGTTGCCTTAAGCTGGCTTTTTGTGCAGACTTGTAGTCACACAAATGACAATTAAAAGGCTTTTCTCCTGTATGTGTTCTTTCATGCCGCCTCAAAAGGCCCTTTATTGCTGTCTTATATTGACATAAACTACACTTTAATGGCTTTTCTCCATGTGTTATTTCATGTTTTTTTAATGTACCTTTGCTTACAGTCTTGTATTCACACAAACTACAAGTAAAAGTCTTTTCACTCATATGTGTCGTTTCATGCTGCTTTAAATTGTACTTTCGTGCAGTCTTGTATTTGCAGAATCTACACTTAAATGGCTTTTCTCCCGTATGTGTTGTTTCATGTAATCTTAAACAGATTTTTACTGCAGTTGTATATTCACACAAACCACACTTAAATGGCTTTCCCCGTGTATGCTTTCTTTCATGTTGTCTCAAATAGTATTTATGTGCAGTCTTATATTCACAGAAACTACACTCGAATAGCTTTTCTCCTGCATGTGTTCTTTCATGCTCTTCTAACCTAGACTTCAATGTGGCCTTGTATTCACATAAACTACATTTGAAAGGTGTATGTGTTCCTTCATGCAGTCTTAATCTGGCCTTTGCTGCAGTCTTGTATTCACACAAACTGCACTTAAATGGCTTCGCTGTTATATGTGCTCTTTCATGTACTCGTAAATACTCCTTATCTGCAGTCTTATATTCACACAATCCACATTTCAGTGGCTTTTCTCCTGTATGTTTACTTACATGCCTTATTAGGCTGACCTTTTGTGCAGTCTTGTATTCACATAAAGAACAATTAAAAGGCTTTTCTCCTGTATGTGATCTTTCATGCCGCCTTAAATTGCATTTTCGTGCAGTCTTATATTCACACAAACTACATTTTAATGGCTTTTCTCCATGTGTTATTTCATGTCTTCTTAAAGCGGCTTTGCTTGCAGTCTTGTATTCACACAATATGCAGCTAAAAGGCTTTTCTCCTGTATGTGTAGTTTCGTGCTGCCTTAAATTACACTTTCGTGTAGTCTTGTATGCACATAAACAACACTTAAATGGCTTTTCTCCTGAATGTTTTCTTTCATGCTCTCTTAATTTGGCGTTTCTATCTGTCTTGTATTCACACAAACTACATTTAAATACCTGTACCACTGTATGTGTTTTTTTGTGCATTCTTAACTACTATTCTGCTGTCTTAGTCACACAAACTACATTGGAAATGTTTGTGTCCTGTACATTTACTTTCATGCAGCCTTGTTTCCCTTTTCTGCAGTCTTATATATACATGAAGCACATTTAAAAAGCTTCTCTTTTTTTCCTCTCTCTAAAACATCTCTACTGCACCAACTACACTGAAATGGTTTTTTTATGCATCTAAATTGTCTTTTGTGCAGTTTTCCCTTTGTATAACCCACATTAAAAAAGTTTTTGTCTAGTATGTGTTTTTTCATGTCTTCTTATAGATCCTTTATAAAAACATTAATTCACACAATGTACAATCAATGACTTTTTTTACTGTAATAGGATTTTCCATATAGTTTTACCAAAAGCCATACATATAATTATTTATTTCTTTTATGTTTTTTTCCATAATGTGTTGTGATTTCTGAAGTTTCTCATTCTTATACTCTGAGGAGTGGTCAAGGGTTTGGGGGGTTCCTACAGAGATATTTTAAATGCTGGCTCTGGCTAAGCATTTATCACAAAGCTTGTTGAGGAATTGGTAATCCTCATTGTTTATGCCTTGCATGTTTTGACAGTTCTTTTAATGACAAAAATTGACAAAGAAGTTGCCCATTTTTACAATATATTTTCATATCATTTTTTGTATAATATCATAAGCGGTGATAAAATGTATAAACAAACATTTTACAGCCTCTAACATTTTAAATACTTTATTCATCAAATGTTTTTAATCAGAAAATGTATTCTCATTTTCTATTCATACATTTTGTGAATGTTTTTAAAAATACATTTCTTTCATTCAAATCTGCTTGGCTTGTTTTAGTAGTCCTTAATTTCATAACATTATGGTAAAGAAAGTTAATTAATTCTGGAATCAATCTGTTTTATATTTCAATGATATCTTATTTCTATCAAATATTTTTTCCCACATGATGTAGACCTACACAAAACAGAAAATAAAAAATTAATCACATTTCTTCACATGCATATGTTATAAATGACCAATAAAAATAGATTCTAAAAAAGCAAAGATTATGAATTATCATTTTCACAAAAACATTCTTAAAAAATAAGCAACTCAGCTAACCTTTTTATCAGATGAAGCATTTAATATTATTGATGCAAACAATTGTGTTTCTTTAATAAGCATTTCAAGAATTATTATTTAGAATTATTGATGCAAACAATTGTGTTTCTTTAATAAGCATTTCAAGAATTATTATTTAGAAACAACTCATTCTTGCTTTTATATAAAATCTAACAAAAAATTATAATCACATATATAATCTTATAAATTATAAACAGAAAATTGATCCAACATTAACTTACATACTATTAACAGACTGGTAGAATATTAAAAAATTAGCTATTCAGACAATTTTTTTTAAAAGAAAAAACTATATGAATATTAAGTGACATAAGTCTGCATATTGCAATTTGAGTTTCACATAAGTTATCATTAGTTCCGTGGGAAACTTCAGAGAAATAAAATATTTAGAAATTTTGAGAGCAATAGTAAAAAATCCAAATTTTATTCCCATTATTTTATGACTATTTTTCTAAGAACACAGCTCCCAAGTTTCATAAAATAAGCACAGAGACATAAATATGTAAAACAACTGAAGAATTTATGTATAAAAATCCTAAATACAAAAATTTATCTTATTGTTTCTTTTATTTTTTCAAACTTCTCTTTGATATACAGTATTTATTATTCATTGGTTTTCATTAACAAAACTCAAAAATTGTTATCATAAACTTTACATATATATATTGCAACAGTCGAAATGAGTCAACACAGCAAAAATCACCATTAGAATGATTTCAACCATCACAACTCATATCAACCCACATACTACTTCATTTTAATTAGGCTGTGATCTGGGAGAGGTAGAGACTCAGAATTAAATTATGACTATATGACTTCCCTGTGGCAAATAAGACACTCAATGCAATATACATGCTAAATTAGAAACACTTTGTTAGTAATATATTATAAACAAAAGAAATGACTATTACTTAATTGGTTCCTAGACTCATTGGAGACAGTGAAAATTACATTAATTAGTGGGTGCATATGTCAAAGTTTCAATGTCTAACATATATAAATAAAGGATCTTGGATGATAAACACATTTGATCTTTGGGGTAGATATCCCTCAAACCGAGTTAATTAACTTTAGTAAATAACTCATGATCATGACCCATAAATGCTGAAATATCAGACTTGGCTATACACAAACATAAGCGAGGCACTGCTCAGTTTCTAATATAATAAACAAATCCAACAAGAAGAAAAAGATGAAAATATTCATTTTTGTGAAATTAGATCCAAATTTCATAGAATAAATAAGTCATGGAATGAAGGAATGAGCAACTTCATATAACCCTTACTAACTCTCATTAACAAACAGGAATGACCCACTGCACTGGTAAGAAGATGAAGACTCCCCAGTCTTCAAAATGAAAAGAATGTTCCCGCATTTGCATGGAACTTAGATAAATGGAACCCTTCAAATTAAATCTTCCAAAGCACGGTGAAGAAATGCAGTGAAATAGACATGAAATCAGTCAATCCAGTAATGCTACTAAATATACACATAATATATTTGGCCTTAATGTAAAATAAAATGTCAATAGTCATGTCATAAGTTACAAAACATGAACATCTATTGAAACAGTAAGATTCGTATTCGAATTTTAAGTTTCACCTTTATCTGTCGTCTCTCACTGATTGGTCTATCCCGCCCAAATTTAAACTTTTTGGTATTGAGTTGTGTGTGTAGCAATATTAAAATGTATAAATATATGTAGAATTCAGCATAAACACGCACACATTTCGATCTCAAATTAAACGCAATAAATAGGGATAAAATAGTATAATTTAGATTTCTTTTAGTTATATAATTTTGTATAATTTTAATCATTTATTTTGGATTATAAAGTTCGTATTTATTGCTTTGTTTAAATTTCGTTTAATAATAATTCTAAAAAAATCTGATGTAATATTTAATTAAAAGTTAAAATAATCTTATGTTCCCTTTTTGTCTTTGAAATTGAAAAGCATTGGTCAGTGATAGATAATAGATTAATTAAAGAAAAATTCCCCAAAATATAATTAGTAAATGTAAAATGTCACCAATAGAACAGCAGCTTTCTTTAATTAAAAACCAACAAAATGCATTGATTATCCTCAGGGCAGATTAAGTAGAACCTAAAAATACCTTAACAAAAATATGAAGGATCAAGATAAAAAAAGAGGCCATCTTAGACTTGCTGGAGACATTCACTTAAACTTTAGCTTTGCTCTCGATCACTGAGAGTCTCCAAAAATAATAAAATAATTTGTTCCTGCCAAGGTATGATCGAGTAAAGCACCTAGATTATTCTCCATCGGGAGATGGCCTATCGGATGCCGAACTTTCCATTGCCCATCGTAAATTCACCATGAAGATCTGCTGCCTGAACTGAATGAGAAAGCTGCTGCTGCCGTGAAATTAAATGAAATATCTAAATACAAGAATGAATTGCCACTCGTGAACTTTTTGCTGCTAAACTAATGGAATCAGAAAACTTCTTATAAAACAGGTACCTGTCTGTGTTCAAACTCTAGAGTACTCTAATAATATGCTATAGCTTTTTTTCATACTACTTATCTAAATTGTAAAATGTAAAAACTATCATTTGTATAACTAAAATTGAATAATTAATTTAATGTGTAAATTTCTCTACTAATCTAGCTTACCTCATTCTATCTTGGGTGCGTATTTCTATAATCTACATTTCTATCTATAGTTATTATTTAATTATTGCATGTTCATAATTATCTCAATTTTCAAAGTTTAAATCTATGATCGCTTAAAACAATGAATGCGTGTCAAAATTTCATTAATATTTGCTTTCCTAAATAACTTAACTTTCATATAAATCGACACGCATTCAATGCTTCATTTATTGGAATGCAGGGGTCTACAACTTCGCAAATGGCGGGCATATTAGTTGTAATCATTCCCAGTTTAGATATGTTTTGTATATATTAAATCTTAATGAATAATTCCATCAAATTACATTTCTTTGAGAGTCGCCAACATTCTTTAGTAAATGTTGATAATGTAGGGCCGAATTAGAAATCTATCTAAATCTCATCCTAATCGTTTGTACATTATACATGTGTTACATTTTAGAGACGCGATGTCCCATTCCGCCGTGAAATTTCTGGATTCTTCAGGGTTGAAATTAACCCCAGTCATCCTACACAAGCGGGCATAATGGGTGCTCCCGTAGGATTTGACAATGTCATGCAGCCAGTCGGCAAATTGCGCCACGTACCGCTTGTCCCTGGTTATGCTTATGTGACACCTTACTTCGTCGGGTCGCGGCAGAGACCAGCCTGACATTCTTATAAACCCATTCGCGGCCTTGCAGTTTCGATATACTGCCATTCCACATCGCCTTTCTAAAGCGTACCACGTGTTCCTTTATTTAGTTTTATTATTCTATATATCACTCCGCCTCTGCATTATCTTCATAATTCACTCTCAAATAAATGTTGCCCTTAGTCATAAAATAAATAGTTTAATTAAATAAATATATGTCCGCCACCACTCTTAAATCTTACTTTAGACTCTTGCATTGCAAAGGTATAAATTCCCCAAGGCATGCATTAGAAATACTTACTCGAGAATTTTAGGTAGCTAGATTAAGCCTTCAAATAAGTGAATTTCCTTTGTAAACATTACAGTATCGGAAATACCGCTACTGAAATCATCAATATAAAATAATGTCTAAATCAATAAATGTATTCTTTAAAATATAATCATGTCGCAAATCCCGCTACTGAAACTTTAAATCCACAAAATATTATTAGTAAATGTTTGTTTTATTAAAATGTATTAATAAAGAATTTTAAACTATATGTCTGCATTGCGTTTCATTTATTCGATACCCATTCTATATAATATTTCCTCGATTATGTAAATATGAATGTTTAATTAATATTAGTTTGGTTATTGGCTATATCCCTGACCACCGTGCCTAAGGAAATATTTACTAATGTCGCATCAGATGCGTTGTTTCGTGGATTGTATTGTGGAACCGATAAACTATGTTCGAACTCAGTACCACGGATGGCTTCGCTACTCGATGGTACTGCTGTTCTGTATGGTGGTCGAATTCTGCACTGTTTACGAGTCACACATTTTCTGACCGTTACATAGTTAATTTTTTTTTTAGCGTTGGTATCTCCATATTTTAATAAATATGCATTTGGGCCACATGTGCGATCAATTATAAAGGGTCCCCGGTACAAATGAAAGAACTTTTTTATATACTCATTTATCTCGGTTACTTTGTTGAGAGTTCCGTACCCAAACATAGTTCCCGACCTGGAAATGTTGGCATCTCCGATCTGCTCGTAATTTCCATCCTGCCCTTTCTGTAAGGCAGCGGTGTGCCTTGCGTCTGTCAGTTTCAATATTGATTTCACGTTCATCCATGGGTAATGGCGTCTTGATCAGTAATGAGTCCGCTTTACCAAAATGCAAACGTGTTGGTGTCATGCTGGTGTCCATCTTCTTCTCTTTTTTACTGCTTTCACTCAACGGTTCTTGTGGGCTTTCATCGGCTGAAATGAGGTTTCTTTGCTCATCACCCTTTTTCATATTTACTACACTACCTGCTTGCCCTTCTACTATCATCGGTTCGTCTGATCTCTCTGACTTCCTTTCCTTTTCCATATCTTTAATCTCTTCTTCCTTTTTACTAGCTGGGGATATTCCAAAATGTTTCTTTATGGCTTCTAACTCTCTCCACATAATGTCTTTAAATTCCTGATATTTTCTAACTCTTCTCTTTTCTTCTTCTTGTCTCTGTTTTGATTCTTCATCTCTTCTTTTTCTCATTTCCTCCTCATACATTTTCTTCATTTCTTGCATATTCTGTCTGAGTATTTTCTCAATGAACTTGAAATTAAAGTCCATTGATCCTCTGTATTGTTGCGGAGCTTCCCTTCGCTTGGGTGTAGACTCCAAAGCTTCAGATAAATCTACTTGCTGTATATCAATATTTTCTGATTCCATTTTCTTAATGTGATTTATTTATTTTATACTACTAGCATTTGACTACTCCCCACAGGTATATTGGCCCTATAACACTCGCTGCCCTCACCTACTCTACATTGCCCTATCTCTATATTGCTGCATTTAACATATTTAACATATATATTATAGCGAACTACTGGTTACACGTATAATAAGCAACTGCTGTCTATGATATATATATTTGTACTTTAACAAAATATTTACTGTTAACATATATAACAAGTTCTGCTGTCTATGCTATATATATAACGGTGCTTTAATAAAAAAAATTCAATGCTACTTGCTTTCTCATTTAACGACTGATTACTTTTTTTTTGACATATATATATATAAAATATTTCATTAGATCCGAGTATTTTCGTTCCTTCTTAAATTACACACACATCCCTGCTTTCCTTAAATTTGTTATTACACCTGCTGTCCTTTCATTCACTCGACCCACATTATTTCACTCGATTTATTTTTTTTCATTATTTTTATCAAAACAAAATCGTATATATATAGATTAATTAGCCAACTCGAGTAACGAACGCTAAAAGAAATTTATATGCGTTATATTTTGCTCAGGGTATATATGGGTTTTTTGTATCGAAAGCTCCACGTTGGAAAGCGCCAAACGCTAAAAAAAAATTTAACTATGTAACGGTCAGAAAACGTGTGACTCGTAAACATAGTGCAGAATTCGACCACCATACAGAACAGCAGCACCATCGAGTAGCGAAGCCACCCGTGGTACTGAGTTCGAACATAGTTTATTGGTTCCACAATACAATCCACAAAACAACGCATCTGATGCGACATTAGTAAATATTTCCTTAGGCACAGTGGTCAGGGATATGCAAGAGACTCATGATTTTATTCTCGAGTTAGCCAATAACCAAACTAATATTAATTAAACATTCATATTTACATAATCGAGGAAATATTATATAGAATGGGTATCGAATAAATGAAACGTAATGCAGACATATAGTTTAAAATTCTTTATTAATACATTTTAATAAAACAAACATTTACTAATATTTTGTGGATTTAAAGCTTCAGTAGCGGGATTTGCGACATGATTATATTTTAAAGAATACATTTATTGATTTAGACATTATTTTATATTGATGATTTCAGTAGCAGTATTTCCGATACTGTAATGTTTACAAAGGAAATTCACTTATTTGAAGGCTTAATCTAGCTACCTAAAGTTCTCGAGTAAGTATTTCTAATGCATGCCTTGGGGAATTTATACCTTTGCAATGCAAGAGTCTAAAGTAAGATTTAAGAGTGGTGGCGGACATATATTTATTTAATTAAACTATTTATTTTATGACTAAGGGCAACATTTATTTGAGAGTGAATTATGAAGATAATGCAGAGGCGGAGTGATATATAGAATAATAAAACTAAGTAAAGGAACACATGGTACGCTTTAGAAAGGCGATATGGAATGGCAGTATATCGAAACTGCAAGGCCGCGAATGGGTTTATAAGAATGTCGGGCTGGTCTCTGCCGCGGCCCGATGAAGTAAGGTGTCACATAAGCATAACCAGGGACAAGCGGTACATGGCGCAATTTGCCGGCTGGCTGCATGACATTGTCAAATCCTACGGGAGCACCCATTATGCCCGCTTGTGTAGGACGACTGGGGTTAATTTCAACCCTGAGGAATCCAGAAATTTCACGGCGGAATGGGTCATCGCGTCTCTAAAACGTAACACATGTATAATGTACAAACGATTAGGATGAGATGTAGATAGATTTCTAATTCGGCTCTACATTATCAACATTTATTAAAGAACATTGGCGACTCTCAAAGAAATGTAATTTAATGGAATTATTCATTAAGATTTAATATATACAAAGCATATCTAAACTGGGAATGATTACAACTAATATGCCCGCCATTTGCGAAGTTGTAGACCCCTGCATTCCAATAAATGAAGCATTGAATGCGTGTCGATTTATATGAAAGTTAAGTTATTTAGGAAAGCAAATATTAATGAAATTTTGACACGCATTCATTGTTTTAAGCGATCATAGATTTAAACTTTGAAAATTGAGATAATTATGAACATGCAATAATTAAATAATAACTATAGATAGAAATGTAGATTATAGAAATACGCACCCAAGATAGAATGAGGTAAGCTAGATTAGTAGAGAAATTTACACATTAAATTAATTATTCAATTTTAGTTATACAAATGATAGTTTTTACATTTTACAATTTAGATAAGTAGTATGAAAAAAAGCTATAGCATATTATTAGAGTACTCTAGAGTTTGAACACAGACAGGTACCTGTTTTATAAGAAGTTTTCTGATTCCATTAGTTTAGCAGCAAAAAGTTCACGAGTGGCAATTCATTCTTGTATTTAGATATTTCATTTAATTTCACGGCAGCAGCAGCTTTCTCATTCAGTTCAGACAGCAGATCTTCATGGTGAATTTACGACGGGCAATGGAAAGTTCGGCATCCGATAGGCCATCTCCCGATGGA
This sequence comes from Epiperipatus broadwayi, assembly GCA_028023455.1. Taxonomy (NCBI): domain Eukaryota; kingdom Metazoa; phylum Onychophora; class Udeonychophora; order Euonychophora; family Peripatidae; genus Epiperipatus; species Epiperipatus broadwayi. The sequence continues at coordinate 178,835 of JAQFVV010000251.1, forward strand.
GAATAATCTAGGTGCTTTACTCGGTCATACCTTGGCAGGAACAAATTATTTTATTATTTTTGGAGACTCTCAGTGATCGAGAGCAAAGCTAAAGTTTAAGTGAATGTCTCCAGCAAGTCTAAGATGGCCTCTTTTTTTATCTTGATCCTTCACATTTTTGTTAAGGTATTTTTAGGTTCTACTTAATCTGCCCTGAGGATAATCAATGCATTTTGTTGGTTTTTAATTAAAGAAAGCTGCTGTTCTATTGTTGACATTTTACATTTACTAATTATATTTTGGGGAATTTTTCTTTAATTAATCTATTATCTATCACTGACCGATGCTTTTCAATTTCAAAGACAAAAAGGGAACATAAGATTATTTTAACTTTTAATTAAATATTACATCAGATTTTTTAGAATTATTTTTAAATGAAATTTAAACAAAGCAATAAATACGAACTTTATAATCCAAAATAAATGATTAAAATTATACAAAATTATATAACTAAAAGAAATCTAAATTATACTATTTTATCCCTATTTATTGCGTTTAATTTGAGATCGAAATGTGTGCGTGTTTATGCTGAATTCTACATATATTTATACATTTTAATATTGCTACACACACAACTCGATACCAAAAAGTTTAAATTTGGGCGGGATAGACCGGTCAGTGAGAGACGACAGAAAAAGGTGAAACTTAAGATTCGAATACGAATCTTACTGTTTCAGTATCTATTCTATAGGCTAATTCAAGTTCTAGGAAATTATTTTATGTAATAAAAGAAAATTTGGTAATTACTCCCTGCTTAATTGGAGATCTGCTCCATAGATCTTACATATATAAGAAATTATTAATATGATGCCTACAATGATAATATATTAAATTGTATTGAAAGTTTTATAGAATTAAACGATCATATATATATATATATGTCAAAAGAAAATAGAAACGAAGTTTTAACTTCAAACATTACATTTTGTTTTAAAACTGCAGGTTGTTTATAAATCACATATAAGCAGTCTACATATATAAACAATGAGGATTGGCAATTCCTCAACAAGCTGTAATAAATGCTTAGCCAGAGAAAGCATTTAAAATATCTCTGTCAGGACCAAACCCCTGACCATGGTTTCATGCTTTGGCACTCCTCAGAGAGGTGTCAGGGTAGGTTCAGATGCTAGATCTAAAAATACCAACCCAAAGCCAGCATTTAACTAAAAGTTATCTATTGAGTGGAAAACCTGAAATTTTCAGACACCTATGTGCTTTCTCTGGCTAAGCATTTATCACAAAGCTTGTTGAGGAATTGGCAATCCTCATTGTTTATAACTTACAAGCTTAAGAGAATAGGGTCATGTGATCTATGACTCTTATTTTGACTAAGTATACATATATATTTGTTTTTCTAAAAGAAAATAAACGTTTAGCTTTTAATTTGTTAAACTTAGATTTATTTTTTTAAAAATTGTTTATAAACCATTCGTAACTGCGTTATGGCTCAGATTACGTATATGAAATAATACATTTTAAATAACAAATTTCAAAATAACTAATTTTGAAATAATAAAAAAAAAAATTAGAATCGATCTTGCTTTTATTTAATTACTGGACTAGGTTGACTAGTGATTTAAGCTTAAGGATTACATAATGTAAATATAAATAAATAAATGAAAGAAAGACTCATTATGATTGTTATAGGGATGCTCAGTGCTTTATGCATAAGCCACCACTGGCAGGAATAATAACAAAGTATCCAAATTAATTTTTTAAACAATATTATGAATACGATATGAATTAAATTAACTGAATGTCGAAAATTGCTTTTGTTCAATATATATCATATTCATACATTTTCAAGATTGGAATCTTCTTAATAAATTCAACACAAGAAGTGATCATTGATTAATAAGATGCAAGCTACATGTTAATAAAAAACTAGATACAAAAATTATTAAGAAAAACAATATTTATACTTGATATTACTAATTTTCAGAAACATTCTAATGAATTTAAATTAAAACTTGTATATCAGTTTCAAGTATTAGTTGATTTTGGACATGAATCAGATTTGAATAAAATCAATAAAAAATAAGTGATATACTTTTAAAATCTGCAACTAAAATAGCTAGTAGAAAAAAGCAGCAATTGACCAATAAAATTTCTACTGAGATAAGAGAATTTATGAAGAATTGAAGAAGTATGAAGATATACAAAAATGATGCATTAAGAAATGAATATCCTGAATTTTGTAAAATGGTGTGAAAAACAGTTGATAATGATATAAGAAAGTATAATTGTGTACTAGCAAGGAAAGCTGTAAAAGAGACTAAGCCTCAAGAATATAAAAAAACATTTGGTATTGATAGAAAACATATCTGCATTAAGAACAAAAGATGGAACTATTACTGAAAAAAAAAATGACATAATGAAATGGGTTGAAGAGTTCTATCAAGAATTATAAAGTAATAAAGAACAAGTACCTACTAACATCTATTATATCTTCTGAATTGCCCAGGATTTCAAATGAAGTGAGACATGCAATTAAATGTAAAAAGGGAAAAGCTCCAGGTGATGATGGAATTATAATTGATATATTAAAAAAAGCAGATGAAGAAATAGAAAATTTTATTGGCAAAATTATATACCAAAGATCCAAACGACAAAGATGTACCAGATGATTGGAAAACTGCAATATTAATATTTAAAAAAGGTGATAAAGAAGATATTAGAAATTATAGGACTATAAGCCTATATCAGTTTTATTTAAAATTTTACCAAGATAATTACAACTTCTCTACAGAGAACAATGAATTTCAACAAAGCAAATGAACAAGCTGGATTTAAAAGTGGTTTTAGTATAGTCATCACATCCAAATATTGAAAGAAGTAATAGAAAGAACCAATGGATATTAGTTGGTCACTATGTTTTGGATTTGTAGAATATGAAAAAACATTGATTCTATAAGTACGACTTCGGTGATGAAAGTACTGAATCATCAATGCATTGACAAAGGTTATTATCATACTTTCAAAAATATTCATAAAAATGCAATAGCAACAATTAGATTCTTGATATTATGAAGGTTAACAGTGAGGACAGTATAAGGAAGGATGACTCCATATCTTAAAAATTTGTTGCAGCAGTGCTGCAAAAAGTATTTTGTGGAGTAGCATGGGAAGCTAAAAAAGTCAATGGAAATTATTTAAGTCATATAGATTTTGCTGATGATGTAATTGTTTTTGAAAATAATGCTTTAGAATTTCACAAAATGTTGCAAGAGTTATCAGATTATAGTAAAAGTTAGATAAAGGTAAATGTTAAAAAGACTAATGTAATGTTCAATGGATTTTATCAAAAGATGAAAATAAAGACTGCTTATGATGAGTTAAGTTAACAATTACAAATACCTTGATCAGATTATTACTGTAAATGGAAACATAATGGATGAAATTAATCACAGAATAAACTTGGAGTGCTTTTGGTAGAAATAACTAAATATTATAAATAAATATGCTTATTTGTATGAAAAGGATGATTTCTAATAGATGTAATTTACCAGTTCTTACTTATGGAGATACACTTGGACATTTAATAGAAGAGCAATATAGAAACTTCAGACTAGTCAAGGAAGTAAGAAGAAATATGTCAGAAGTAACAAGGGATCGAAAATGCAGTATATGGGTAAGAGAACAAAGAGGTGTTACTGACATTGTTGAAATAATTAAAAGACTGAAATATGTTGGACTTGACTGACTAGAAGAGATAATTGAAATCTTAAACTAGATTTTAAAAGATCCAGAAAGAAACAACATGTTACATGGATGAATGAAATAAGAAAATGTGCAGGGCTGATGTGGAGAAGAGGCTAGAGATCAGAGATGGATTGAATTTGAAGAGACCTTGTTCCTGTAATGAACTGATAATGGTTAACAATGATGATATATTACATTTTTAGAAAAAACTAGGCTGATGAACATTTGTCAGAAATAAAAGAAGAGCACAAAAAATAAACATCCTATGAATGTCCATCAAAAATAAAGAATTTAAGAAGTTAAATGATGTTTTGTATTGTAGCATCATTTCTCAGTGATAGCCCCAGAAATGTATTACATCTAATAATAAAAATTCCATGTAAGCTACGTTCAATAAATTCTAATGACTGACGACAAAGAATATAAATTTAAAGTACAATCTTCCATCTATATAAAAAACTTCCAATTCTTATCCTAACTAAAATGCATTGAAATATGAGACTAGCATGATAAGAACAAATAACTCAATGTGTGAAACAATAAAACTAAAATATCAAGAAGTAATAGTAGCATTAAAAAAAAAAACAATACTTATAGAAGAATTAGTTTTGTACAAAAATATAATTATCAGCATTTCAGTAATTTAAATTAAAAAAAAATTTAAAGTTGTCAAATTCTTTCAACAACTCTATCCATATTACAAACACTACATATAAAAATTTAAGACAAACATTTTATCATCCTGTTATTTTAAAGGGCCATACTCAATGATTAAAGACATAGCCTACTACAAGTTTATACATAAGTCAATTCCCATTATAATATATCAATATGTTAATCTAAAAATCAATGAAGATAACTATGAATCTGTTGCCCTGGAATAGATTAAAATTTTCTATAAAATTAGATATTAAAGCAAATATCTAAGCATAAAGAAATTTCTGTCAATTGAAAATAATCTTATATTCCTTTTGAAGCACACCAATTCAATGGAATAGATTGAAATGTTTGTAGGTTTCTGATATTAAATCAAAATATATAAGCAGCAAAATATCTTAGATTCCTATTTGAAACATTAAAAAAAATGAGAAAAAATATTCCCACTGCATATGGTTCCATCATTGTACATATTATTATTATGTGATATTCATATTTAGACAAACACAAGCTATTAAATAATATGTATAAGCTATTTTGATGAATTTATTTGTTTTATTTCTGGACGTTTCTTTTTAAAATTAAAATATCAGTTGAAATGTCTTGAAAGATACATAAATGTGGGTGTGGAATATTTTTAGATATTTGAAATCATGATAGACAATAGTAAATTATGGTCTTTAGTCCCAAGAGGTTATTACTCCATGACAGCAGTTGGTAATGCTTTGACTCTGCTGATGGTAAACATGAAATAGGGATGTTCAATGACAATCTTTAATTTAGATATCTACAACTGCAGATCACTTGAATTAATTGGAAAACTATCTAGAAGTAAATAAGATACTTGCTGGACATTGTAAAGCTAGAAGATGAGTGATTTGATTCATGTACTTTACCACTAGTACATACATACTAAAATCACAAATGAATACACAGTGGAAAAATAACATTGTGAAAATTGATAGTATATCAATTTCACAGGCTAGACAATATATTCGACTAAATGGAAGATGCCAAATGCAAAGAATTTAAGTTTATGTACGAATTAAGTTCTCATTTTGAAGACAAAGTAGAGGAATTTTAATATATATGTATAAAATGCTTTTGACCAGATCAAATGTTTTAAAATTCTTATGGGAAACATTAATGCTTCAATTGGTAAGCAACTGTATGATGATTGTGCTGAGGATAAATTTGATTATAATGAGAGAAAAGAGAGAGGATAAAGTTTAAAACAAAAATATAATTTATGAATGCATTGAGAAAAATGCTAAGGGGATGAACATAAAAATATACAAATTAAGATAGAGCAGAATTGGATTATATTCTTATCAAATATAAGTATTTATTTAAATATTGCAATGTTCTTAATAGATTTAACAGAGGAAATGATTTTCAATTAGGAAATATATGTGTAAATGTGGAACCAGACAGATGAAATCTATTAAAAAAGAAAGTTGATATTCCTAACTTTCAGTAACCATGCAATGAATTTAAATTGGAACTTGAAAATCAATCCCAAATATTATCAGACTTTAATAATGATTCAGATTGAACTGAAGGCAATAAAGATGTGATATGTTGGACTATTTCCATCATCTATGAGTGTATGTTGAATGTATAGAATATTTTACCGTTATTTAAACTTTTCAAATACAAACAACTTATTAGTAATAACACACATATACACAAGACGAGATAGTATTTACATAGCATTTCAAGTAGTATTCACCACTAATCTTCAGGTGTTTTTGGACTGATATGCATGGTGGGCAGTATTCACATAGAAGTTAAACTCGCACCATTAGATTCTTGAATATTGAATTTAAGGCAAATGCTCTAATCAACTGAACTATTCTGTCAAAGCTCTGAGCAATTTGCCTTAAATTCAATATTCAAGAATCTAATGGCACTAGTTCAATTTCTATGTGAATATTGTCACTGCATATCAGAGCAGCAACATCTGAAGAACAGTGAAAAATACTACTCAAAATGTTGTGTAATTACTAACCTATGTTGTCTATTTGTGTGTTATTGCTAACAAATTGTTTGTATTTGAAAAGTTTAAATAAAGTTTAAAATTTTCTATACATTGAACATGCATTCATAGATTATGGAAATAGTCCAACATATCTCATCTAATTATATACCATCATCCCAAACCTTCAGGTAAAATCAATAAAGATCTGGAAAACAGATGGCTTATATAAAAAAGCAGTTTACCAATAGTATAGTACTCTAAGACAATGCATGATAAAATGAAGTAATATGAAAATTAAAAATAAACTACTAAAACTAATGAATATTTAGTTTTATAAATTGTTATAAAAAAGAATTAATATAAAATATATGAATTCGCAAGGAAAATTATAGAAAAGTCCAAATAGCATAAAACAACACCTGAATAATGGAAAACATTCATTTCAGCAACAAAAAATAAAAGGATTATTATTAATAAAAAGGAATATCAGCAGGAAATGTGTATCAAAGTTACAGAAAAGTGTTATAAAAAACAATCAAATAACGAATATTCTACATTATTGGAATTACCAAGTACTTTAAATGATGAGGCAAAATAGGCAATTAAATCTATTAAGGAAAATTTTAAATAAAGATGCAATTATTTTTGATATTTAAAAAAAAAAGAGAGATTTTTTTTTTTTTTTGACAAAGTTCATTGTTAAATATATAAGTAATAAAGATATAACAGATGATTGGAAGATGGTAGTAACTACCATTTAAAAAAGATGATAAACAAGATAAGTCTATCAGGCTTTTATCAATTCTATATTAAAGCTTTAGCAAGATAATTACAATTAATCTAAAGTGAACTTTGCCTTTGAAACAATAAGAAACAAAACAGATTTCAAAAGTTTTAACAGTGAAGAAAATAAAGAATCAAGAAGTTGCCATTATATTTTTATTTATATGTATGACATTTAAGTAGGTAATATTTTATTATACCAAAAAAAAAAAAAAATGTTTAAGAGTTTATTCAAAAGGCCCCACCAAAAATAATAATAAAGAATTGTGCGTAACAAATAAGATGTTCAAAAATAAAATCCAAAAAGAAGTCGATAATTAAAAATCAAAACAAACCTTCCCTGCCACCCCACCCTCACCTGGCTTAAACAAAAAGTGTTCTTTAAAAACGAACTGTTTGTCTTTTTTTAAAATTAAAGGCCCAAAAAATTAAGGAAGAACTTTTCGCTATCATATAAAGCTTTCTGTGGCATAACGATTTGAAATGAAAAAAAAAAAAGACGACAATTAAAAATCAAAACAACCCCTCTCACCTCTAAAAAACAAGTATTTGTTTATTCAAAAGTACCGAATTTTTGAAGTCTTTCCGCAAATCAAAACATCAACCAAAAAAAAAAAAAGTTAAAAGAAACAACCAACCTCCCCCTCCACCATCTAAAAACAACAATTTTTTACTGTATTTTTGTGTAAACAAACCAACGGAGCGTTAATCGATAATTTAAAAGCAAACCAACACCCCTACACCATCTAAAAACAAAATGTTTGTTTCTTAAAAAAAACGAAGCAAAAAAAACCATGAAAAAAAAATTTGGTTTACCAGAAGTAATATTATGTAAAGAAACCTACGGACAGTTAGTTTTAATTTACAAACAAACCAACACCCCTAGACCATCTAAAAACAAAGTATTTGTTTATTAAAAACAAAAAAAAAACCCAGGTGGAATAAAAAAAAAAAACTTTGGTGGTTTGCCGTCGCTGACGAAAAAAAATTAAAAATCGGTTGAAAAAAAAAAAAAAAACTTTTACAGTAATATTATGTAAACAAACAGATGGCCCGTGAATTGGTATATTGGTGTGAATTGGGTGAAAAAGAGCGCCATCAGACGGTAGAGTTCAATGTTCACACAATTACCGAATTTTGCTAAAAAGTGTTCGAAGTTGTTTGAATAAATTGTATTTATATTACTCTTAAGTTTGCAATGTATTTAAAATACCATCTCTATGGGACTTTGCAGACAAATTTTATCAATTAAGTTTGTCCACACATTCCTTGGAAACATTAAAAACTATAGTAAATTTAGAATAATAGGTCACCAAAGTAATACATTATAGCAACAAATTAGTGGCTTGTAACTAAAATTGGGGGGGGGGGGGTGCTCTCCAGAAAATTTTAGCCATTGTTGTAATATTATGTAAAATGAAACAAACATATAAAAAGAAAATTTATATATAAATTTGATAAAAATTCTAAACAAAAAAAAACATTTTTTGGTTACTAGTAGCCTAAATAGTTATTGTTCAAGCTTGATCCATTCATTTAAAAAAGTAATCCCTACATCTTGTTTTACTTTGTGCAAAAAAAAAAAATTAATAATTTTCTCTTTGATCTCTATCCATGAATACACTTCTGGTTGTTGCTTATGCCTGGCTGAGATATTTGAATTTCAGGTTTTGAATGACTTTTTTTCTTAACTATAACTTTCTCATGGAGAGACAATTGTGAAAATGTAATCTGTTGATGCTCACTTGCAGTCACAGAACTTATTTGTTGATGATACAAAAACCTCAATGAAACCATGATTAAATTATTTGAACAAAATTCAATTAAATAGAATCAGTGGAAGCACGACTATCATCTAATTCTACACTTTAACACATTCAAGAACATTGTGCACAGTTTTTAAATACAACCCACACGTAGTAAAAAAGAAACACTAATATTAGGGTTACCGTAATTCCTAAGTATTGATAAGGGACATTTAAGTGTTAAATAAAGAAAACATGAAAAAAAATGGGTAGATAATGGTTTATTTTAGTCTGATAAAAAATTAATAAAGTTTAAACAATCTAATAAAATGAATATGTAGAATAATAAAAAAGATGCAAGGCTAATCCTTTTTACCTCTGTCATACTTTAAAGTTGATTTTACTTTCTTCATTATATCATCTTCCTTCACATAATTATAAAATTGAGTGCAAGTCTGTTTCTTTCATCTGATCATTGAGTTGACATTAGGGAAAATATTATCTCCACATTTGCATTGTGGACTGGAATGGCAAATACCCATTCGCATAGTTTTATTAGACATGACTTCCAATCAATATGCTTTGTATCTGCAAAAAGCCTCAGCCATTTCTTCCATACTCAACTTCATAATAGCTTCACAGTTTTGGTTGGTATTATGTTTCTCCAAGTAATATTTTGGATAAGCAACCTGGTTGAATAAAATCTGTGTTGCCAATATTGATGTTTCTTACTTGTAAATATACAATAGTATGTTCTATTTTTTCCCAATCAGGAACCTAGCTGAGAGTTATCCAGTTTAATGCATTGAACTTTTGAAATGATTGTGACCATTTCTCAAAATTTTCCTCAGTCATATTAAAGAAATCCATAGCTTGTTTTTGAAAAATTTCCACTTTTTTAGTGTTTCCAGAATCAAGCTTTAAGGAATTCAAGATTTGTTTTGTTGCCATTCCAATAAAATTGGATTTTTTTCTTTCGATCATATTTTATTTTGTCTCTTGTAATACAGACTTTACTTTCAGAACTGTAATGTTTGATTTTTCTAATTTTTTAATTTGAGTTTCAAATAAATTCAGCTGTGAATGCAGGAAGTGAAAATAAACATCACTCATTGGACCGTCAAAAAAATCATTAATAGCTTTTGGTGGTCTGTCTTCGTTAGTGACAAAATCTTTTAATGACTGCCACAGTTTCAATATTTTTTCAACTGCATGTAAAAGTGATAGCCACCTGGACCCAATGTGGGATAATAGGTTTTTGTGGGCAACACCAACATATTCACAAACCTCTTTGAGTTTTTCAGTCCTCACCATGTAAATTAAAGTACTTCAATATCTTGATGACTATTGATTCAACATCTATAGTCAAAAGATCAGCTGCTACTGATAGAGTGTTGTTCAAAATGTGTGCTGGACATCCTATGTCTTCAATATCTTTTTCCAATTCAGAGTTTAGTCTAAAAAACACATTTTTCCAGTTCGGTTTAGGCCTCCAAAGTTAATGTTCATATTATCTCCACAAAAAGCGATAAGCATATCCATGGGAATATTTAGATTTTTAGAGATATTTTGCAATGCTCGGTGATTATTTCAGAATGTTCGTTAAATAAAGAAGCCAATATTAGCAATTTGGAATGCTATCTGTCTTTTTCATTGAAAAATTGGATTACTAAGGGAAAACATTTTCAGCATTATAGTTACTGGCATCTGTAGTTATTCCAAAAAAAGACACCTCGTAAATCTTTAACGCACAGTTGTACACTGTAAGGGGTGAGTACATTTATCACGATTGCTATGGCCTTAGTTATGCAGTAGTTTATTTAATGGCTACTTTTGAGTCAGCATACATCAGTGCATTCAGTTTAGTAGTACAATCTAATGAGTTAAATTTTCTTTTTCAGAATCTTTCTTTATCATAAAACTAGATATATTCTTAGAAGTTGAAGAGATGCTGATATTTAATCTACGAAGAGTTGTAGCAATATGTTGTAGGATGTTGGACTTGCCACCATAGTTAAAGGAGATATGAGAATTACAGTTAGAACACAGAACTTCAAATTCAGTTCCTCCATTCTTTATAAATGACCAATTTTTGGTAAACAGTCTTTGGAATCTTTTATTAAGGTTATAAAAATGGTTTTATCTAAAAAAGACTCGATATGCAGAAGCAAACAATTATTTATTTTATTACATATGCGCGAAATGAGTTATTATTCACTGAGCACTGGCAGTTGAGAAAAAACCCCCCCCAAAACCCCACAACAACACCCCCCCCCCCTCTCTCCCCCCCCCCCCCCTCTCCCTTCCCCCCCCCTTCCCCTCCCCCACCCCATTCCCATACCTTATCCTTTCCTCCTCCTTTCTTTAATCCTCCCCCCCTTTCCATCCCCCCACACAACCCAAAAACCCAAAACCCCCTTTCTATTAAATCTCCTTTTTTTTTATTTTTTTTTTCATAACTTTTTATTTTTTCCTTTTTTTTTTTTTAAACATTTACATTTAATAAACAGATTCTTTATTTTTTCTTCTCCCCCCCAAAATTTTTAATAAAAAACCCCCCCCTTTTTTTTTCTTTATGTTTATTTTTTTTTTGTTGCAAAAAACCCCACACCCTAAAAAAAAAACCTCCTTTCCTTACACTGGCACGATCGAAATATGGCGCCAGCCGCCCCGCAGAGTTTACAGAGAAAACGGGACAAATAATATGGGACCGAGTAGTAAAATACAGTGACAGTCCCGTATATATGGGATGTATGGCAACCCTAACTAACATAGACTTGCACAACAGGGTCAGCAATGTGCAAGCGTATTTCGAACATGTGCGCATGCGCAAAATACCACTTCTTGGATACATGAAGAGTACAATTTTATACAACTTTTGTACTTTTTTTACGAACTAGATGTTGAATAGTGATGTTAAGCTTAAGGATTACACAATGTACAAGTATAAAAAAAGAATTAAAAGAAAAACTCATTACAAATGTTACAGGGATGCTGCACTTCCTCAATGCTCATGGATGGGCCACCACTGGCAGAAATAATAACAAAGTATCCAAATTACTTTTAAAAAAATTATGAATACGATATAAATAAAAGATTGTAATTAAATAAACTGAACGTCGAAAATTGCTTTTGTTCAATATATATCGTATTCATATTTTTTTTAAAAAAATTAACAGGAATTCAAATTTTTGAAATATAAAATTCGTATTCATCCCCCCCCCAACCCCCCCTTTTTTAATTTTTTATTTTTTTTTTTTTCCTCCTCTTTTGCTAATTATTTTGGATTTAAAATTCAATAGAATTCAAAAACACATTTTTGAAATATAAAGTTTGCTAATAGCATTGATGCGAAGATCGTCCGGCAAGAAATATTCTAACACTATACATTTATTATATTTTTAAAGATTATTGTTTATTCCATAAATTTATATAGGTAAATTAATTTTTACAAAAGATGCGCCACATCTACAGCATACATTGAAAGCACGCTACTACTAACAACTTATTAAAGCTATTATTCCATAAACGTAATTTGATTGTAAAATTTAAATATTTAATCACAAAAGCAATATAGTTAATTCAATTATGCATTCTTTTACGCAGTATTAAATTACAATCCAACATAAACACAAGAAATATTGATGCATAAACTATAGTTTAAAAGTACGTTACCTACCTTTAATGAGAAAAATGGCAGTTCCCATTTTGCACCGCCGTCTACTGGCATTAAAAAATTGTCAATCAAATAAATTAACGTTTTCCTGAAAAATTGCGATTATATTTTGGTTGTATTTCTGTATTGGACTATTTTCAGCATTTAATATTTAGTATTGAATGTCTTTAGAAAATTTGATTTAAATTTCCCAATTACTTTCAGCTGTTAGTAATAGTGCACAGGTTAGTATATTAATGTTGATATTAATCGTTATGACATGAAATTAAACGAAATATTATTAGACTTGCGCTCACAAGAGAGGAAGATGCATGGATTGAAAAAATATTAATTTTAATTGTCCAATAAACGAACTGTTACCCTTAATCTTGGATTAGCGTGTTTGTATATTATGTAACATTTTTATCCACTTAATTTTATTTATAAACAAATCATCAACCGATAACTCGAGAGTTTTTAAGATTTAAATTATTTAAAAAGCTTCTATACATTATAAATTAATAAAATCATTAAATATTCACCTTTTATTTTATTTTTTTGATTTTACATTTTCTTTTTCAACAATTTTTTGGTATTTTTATTTGTGTCCAGAGATTACTTTTTTTTTTTTACATTGAATTGATTTTTAAATTTTCGATAATGTTTTTTGCCTGTAAGAAGTATTAATCTGATATTCCTATAATGTTTTTTGCCTGTAAGAAGTATTAATCTGATATTCCTAACTTGATCTATCTTAAAATTGAAAATAGTTTGGATTTTATTGTTCACTTACACGCACCTCCTGCTATTGTCTCAGTCTTGTTCACATTTGCACGTACGTGTTCCCTACTTTTATGTTTTAGTCATCAAAAACTATGTTCTGTATTTTCTCTGAATTCTTGTATCATGTACTAATTTATACTACATTTGATTTCTAAGATTGTTTTAACAATATAAATTTACCATAATATATATATTAAAGAATGATTTTTACTGTATATAATTAAAAATTTTATAAACTTCAAAATTCAAAACAGAACTTAGCATCTTATATTTAATATACCAAAAACATACTTGTATTATTTATTGCACAGGAAGTAATTCTTAATTGATAACTGCAAGATTGTGTACCCACATTTCACTGAGACTATAGGAGACTTAATGAATGAAACAATTCTTGTGGTCAGATCCTTTTTTTTTTTTTGCGAGGTATTTTAATTTTCTACTATATTCCCTTTCTAACCATATTCGTGAAGCAGTTAAACAAAATAATACTGTTTGTTTTGGAAAGTGGCTTTCTATCTCAATAGCCATAGAAGTCTTAGCAGTGATAATGCAGTTCTTATTATTTTTCTTAATGATAAGGTATGAACTAAAAATCTTGATTAATGAATTATTGATGGATGAAGGATTAAATTTAATTGTAAATTTCTGAAAAATATATAAAAGTCACCAAGATGAAAAAATAAATAATTATTTTTTCTGGTAACTATCAATTAGTCTTTTGAAATGCTGTAGTTTAGAAAATGCAATAAAGAAATTAGCTACCTGTATGAATCAAAGATCTATATTCTGTGATATTTTTTTTTAGATGAATTTTCAATAGGCATTACAATTGAATTCTGAACTATAGCATTTTTGATAAATCATTGATTATTTGAGTTATATTAGCATGTTCATCTCATCTTTATTATCTAGATAGGTCAGTTCCTTTCTTCAGATATGTAATTTCCTAAGTATATCTTATTTAGTTGACTAATAGGAAAATTGTTGTCTTGTGAAGATTCATTATATATTTGTATCGACTTAATTTTTATGAATTGATAAACAACTTCATCTAATATAAACCATTTCTTTTTATGTTTCATAAAAAGTTTGGATCTCAGTCACATACATTGCTATTTCATGGGTGCTATTGATAAAGAGGACTTTATAACAACATAATACTGAGAACAGATTTAATTATTTCTGTTTTTGATTTTGCATTTACTCAGATTGAAAGTTATTAATTGGATTAGAAATTATTAAATTGTTTTTGATAAGCAAAACATAGGCTGGAATACCATGAGATAGATGTAACTTTAGTTATTAAAAAATTAGGATACCATTACATATAGAAACTGAACTGGATTTAGATATATTTAGCTTAGTTCAAAATATTTGATTTTCAGTTTGGGTTGATAGTTTGAGAATATAACAAAAAGGTAAATAACAGGAAATGGAAAGAAAGTGCATTAAATTTTAAGATTTAGTAGCCCTGATCCAAGATCCAAGTCTTCATTGATAAGAGCCAAATACTTGAAACTGGTTTAGGAATTTTGGACAGGAAATCTCAGGATAGGGATTTCTTAAGCACTATCAGCTGATAAGTGTCTTTATTTTTCAATGCTTAGAGTAAGTGGCAAATAAGCTGAAGATGTGATAGATCATGTAATGCTTTATTGATAAAGTGATAAATTTAAGACATTTTAATAATATAAATGTGAAATTTTCATTAGGATTGGTTTTATAATAAACAGTGAGGAATAATATTTCTTTTGTTTAACTTCATTTATTTATTTATTTTTCTTTGAAAAAACAAAAACAAATAGACATGGGACTAAGAATATCAAAAGTTGTTCATCAATTAATTAGAAATAAGCAATCACAACAAGCAATCTACATGTGTAAAAGTTGTTTATCAATTACTTGAAATCTGCAATAACAAACAAGTAATGAGAAGGACTAGTTAATTCAAAATTTAAGCCATATTGTTGAAAATATTTATAATTGTTAAGAAACAGGGTATTTACCTAAGTGGAACAAAGGCAAAATCTAAATAATTGTTTTTGATAGAAAATATTTTATTTTACGAATGGAGTAGTAAGAAATATTTGTAAAAATTTTGTCCATTTTTAACCTTTAATAACTTTCAGTTTTTAGTTTTTTTGATAGCAACAGATTCCCAATTAAAATGAAATTTAGAAAAAATCTAAACACTAGATAATTAGTCTATTGAATGTATTTCATTATTTACAGTTACAAATATTCTAATTAATTAAGAAATGCTATCTGGAACAACTTCTCACCTGACTATATTTTAACTGAAGAAGAAATAGATATTTCATAAGTTAATAAATCAGAATTTCTTTTAATGTATTAAGGGAAACAGTTTGCATCCATTCCTATATCTTATAGCTAAACCAAAGAATTCAGATAATAGAGTAATTCCTACACGGAAAGAAAATGCAATCATAAAACTAAAATAAAGCATGCAGAAATCAATTTTGAATATATAGTTCTATATATATGAATGATTTATTTTGTAAATCTTATTTTATAGAAATATATAGTTTTAAGAGCAAATGGAATATGAGAAAAGTGTTGCATTAATTGAAAATAAAAGTATAATGGATCCACAACATTCACTGTTCATCATCCACTATTTTTTTTCATCTTCTCTCTCAAAATACACTATCTAATTACCTGGGTTAATTTTATCTACTTCAATTCTATGGTGCCACCAATAAATACTGAAGAGGTAATAAAGTAAAACTATTTAAATTGATAAATTGCACAATAGGATGTATATGTTTCATGGCTTTTATTTTTATTACTAAATCAGCTATCATTTCTTACACCATTTGTACTTTACTTAAATGTCATGATGTGAAATACTGCAGTTTCAGTGAAATACTTAGCCTTTACCACTGAAAGATTTTATGATCTATTTGAAAATAAAACTAAAATAAATGCTATAATTTCAACTATATTTTTAAATACACAGACAGGTATTTATTATTTCATGATGTTAAACCTGAACAAGTATAAATAGTTTGTACTGATGAGAAGATATGAATGTTCTATAAATAATGAATATTTTAAAATGATAATGAATAAATCTAAAGTAAATCCTACAGGATCAATAGTATTTTTAAAACACAGATAGTTCATTATTTATTCATGATGATAAACCTAAAAAAGAATAAAAACTTTTCACTATAATACAGAAAGTGTATAAATAATGCAGTATTTTTTACAAATCATGTGAATTTATATAGCATTCAATTTGAATGGAGTTAAAAACATTCCTACTTAGATGTATAATATTGCATTTCTATTTTTGGATGCTTTAAATATGGTTGAGTTTATCAAGGCTGCTCATCATCAAAAATACATTAAGAATATATTTTTTCAATATTTTCTCCAAGAATGTGAGAGTATTAATATTGCCTTTAACTTACTACAACATGACAGAAAAATAAAAATTTTCAAAGTAGTGTTTTAAAAAAATGCCCTTTCAAGGTTATGTTATAACCTTCTAAAATTGATGTACGGAGATTCAATATCTCAGCCAAAATGTAACATTGGGAAAGAATGCCAATGTAACCTTTACGAAATATGCCAAACAGCAGATTTGACAACAATGTTATTAAATCTCACAAAGATCTTATTAAATAAAACAGATATGGAGCATGTGAAAGCCAGGCCAATCGGTCTGGAAAAATAACATATTATGCCAAGGCTTTGTTAACATCTCAAGAGATATTCAGTAATAACAACAATACTTCAGTTAATGCTCAGTGTTCTGCAATTGCTTTGGTAATTCATACTATGAACACTGATAATTATAACAATAGTAAACATTATAAAATATTAATAAATTAGAAGAGGGGGGGAAACTTCAATTCACTCTTACAACACTTTGACAATCTTGATCTTTCCCACATAAATTACCAAGTAGCATGGTTATAATCAGTTTCTTTCTGATAAGAAATATTTTTCCACTCCCCATTCTCCAATACCTTTGTCTCTTTAAATCCTTCACACTTATATTGCCATGATCTATAGAAAAAAAATTCATAGAAAAAAAATTCAGTTTTATCAATCTTATTAATTCATAATGCCACATTATGTTTCTTTATCAATATATCTATGAGTTCCTAATTTAAAATTGGAATATTATGATCTCGGAGTTCTTATAATGAATGCAAAATTTCTATTACTTTTAGGAATAAGTTGTTGATCAATGAATGCTATCCTAGTGATTAACATAATTTATGAGCTAATATCTACTTTTCATTAAATAATGAAAATAAAATTTTCATAAATTAATAAACAGTTTAACTAATATAAAATATCGTATCAAACTCTAAATTTTGAATAATATCATCATCAATTAGGAGCACATTTGAATACCGTGAATGAGAAAGGGATTTTATGTCTACTCAAGACATTCATCAACGACATAATAAATTTCTTAAAATGGAAACAATGATAATTAATCTGAATGTAATTTTCCTTCAATATATTTGCAGTTTAAATTACAATACAGTAATCTGTAAAGCAAATGATGAATGTTTATTTGAAAGCAATTTTCGTAATTATTAATTCAATAGTTAAATATTTGTTACTTGTCTGTATCTGGATATATCAAAATATTTATTTAATAAAGTTGTATAATGTTTAGTTCTCATGATTCAATGAGTACTAAGAACATTAAGACACCACACCAAATTCAAATAACAAAATCACATTTGTTAACAAAATTAGCAATTTAAAAATATAACATCAACATCATAGCAATCCAATAAACAAAATTAAATGAAAATTATATCTACAATGAATTTCTACAACCACGAGGGAGAATAGTCCCACTTTTCTTTACCTTAAATAGTAATATCTGAAGCACAGGCTTATTATATACCTGTGTCTATATATGTAATATAGGGTATATGACACAGGTATATAATAAGCCTGTGTTTCAGTTATTACATTATAGAGATGTCTGCCCATCCTTGCATATGTATTTAATGGATTATGTCCTGTACATGTGGGGTTCAGATTGACTTTAGGTCAACATGGGTGTGACAAGAATCTCGGCCTCAGGGTGGCCTTCGAGCATTCCATCATCAGATTTTCAAATGGATGGACAGTTGAAGACTTGGAGTGTGTAGTAGATTGGAGCCTGTCCATTAAAGTATGAAGATTGTCTATCTTAATATATATCTGAGCACTTATAGTATATATGTGTGGGAGATGATAATCTGGACCAACTGATGAGTGCTGGTTTAGCATGAAATACGTATATTGGTGATTATTTATCTTTTCAGCATATATGTGCTTGAGTGTATCAATGTTATTAGATTGAGTGGAGAGTGGTGGGTCATGTGAAAGTCTGTGCTCATATACCCTATATTAAATAGTAAGTAATTGAATTACATATTCGTATCATGGGGTACCCTAACATGGACTTATCATTGAAATAGCTTAAATTACCTAAATTTACTCTTTAAAACATATGACCCATTTTGCTAATAGTATCAATAATTATTTCATACAATGATATGTAGAATATTTAGGATAATATGTGTGTTCAAATATGGATAAACTTTTGTCAAATGGAGAACAGTCACAAATGGTGCGGTATGCTAAAAGAGACTTTAAGTAAAAAAAATTTTCTTTATTATATTTATTATGCTATATGTTAAATTTTATTTTATTACATATTCTTAATTAAGTGTTATAATATTGACAGGTTATTAAGCTTAGATTAAGATAGAAAATATACTTTATTCATTACTTACTTGCTTGAGCCCATATTTTATTCTATTATGAAATGCTAGTGAAAATGTGAAGTATGGAAGAGGGTTTTTTAAAAAAATATTTTTAAGTATTTGATTGCTATGCCCCGGAGAGAGTTCTGTTTAAAGTAAATGATGCCCATTTCTTAGTCTATAGAGTTAACATTTAAATACAGTTTTATTCTTAAGTCATATTAGAGTAGTTTGAAATTGTCGGTTCATACATCAATAATATGCTACCCTTATATTAAGTGAGAGTGCAAATGACCTTTGTTTGAGGTGAGTTTAGCTCTTGTCACCTCGAAGGTTGAGATGGAACATAGCTCTCTTGCGATTAGATACATTTAAATTTGAAGGTATTTAGATCAACTATATATTCCCAGCTCCATTATTATTAGTTTGCTTCCCAAGAGAGAAATATTTCTATACAGTTGTAGTATTTTCTGACCTAGCATAACCTCTTTTATATGTGCAGCAACAATCTCCTCACAAATTTTACAGCCTTAGGCAGAGGCACACTTAGGTCTATGCTATCACCAAGATGTTGTTTATTGATTTATTTTCTCTTGTGAAAGTATTCTTGCCCAGCATTGAATGAAATATTGTTTACTGTTTTGCTAGGTCAATATGTACCAGTTAAGACTAGTTATTTGCTTTAAAGAATTATACATAAAATAATATTTCAGAAATTGATGTATAGTATAGCGGAGCTTAGCTTGTTATCGAACTGATAATTATTCCAAATTTAAGGTTAATAATTCGAACCCAGACAAGCATTGCACATCATATCCAGTTGATGTGGAAGCAAGTCACCCCTGGTAGAAAAGAAAAGCATGTTGGGTCTATAGTATGCAATACAAATGTGTGTGTGTGAATATCACGTCTTAAACTATTATATAATTATAAAATAGAAGTTAAGTATTAAGTTTATGGGAGTAATAGCTCATAAAATTAGTTATAAACTTAAATAACAAAATTAAAATAAGTTTTTTAAAAAATATGTGAATTCCTTAAGGAAGTGAATGAAATATTGGTTTAAATTTTATAAGGGTTAAAAGCTAATGGTTCTAATAATAATTATAATCATAGTAATATTCGTATTGATGAAGCACTGCTTCACAAAGAAAAATAAGTGAGTTTAAAATAATGTCAAGGGTCAAAATAGTTTATTGACTAATCTGTAATTTATAAGAGTTATTTCTTGCCAATACCAGGATATGAGTATCACTGTTGGGATGGGGATTCTATCCAAGATGGTATGAGCCCTGAAAGAACTTGTAATCCATAGTCAGTGTAGATCCATTATAAAAATATTTTGTAATTATTATTTCATATTTTCTTTTGCTATTGGATAGCTACAATGTTTGTGTTTTCTATTGTAGTATTTATGGTACATAGTTAATAAATATTTTGTTTTAAAATTTAAACTTTGGTGTTGTGTCTTAATGCTTGGGTATCCATTAATTCCAGAAATCTGATATAGAAAAATTATAGAAAATATTCCTTATTTTCCAGTACAGATGTGTCACGAAATATCTTTATTAAATATTATTATTAAATTAATATAGATATAGTAAACACCTCCACACTTCGCCATTCTTTTCAAATTCATATAAATAAAGATATAATAAAAGACAAATAACCCCCAAGATGCATTTCATGCTGAACCAGCACTCATTAGTTGGCCCAGGTCACTATCTCTCACATATATCTATATGTAAAGTTACATTTTCATTTACCATTGTCAAACTCCCTCCACTCACAACTTTGATGCCATCCATTTCAGATAAATATACTAATGATTATTACTAATCATTTTCGAAACTAGAGATTATCGCTAGCACATATATAAACTTTAAACCTCAGTTAAAGATTAATACATCTGATTTTTTAAATTTACACACATGGACTTATTCATATTTCTCTGTCCCGTATGTAATATCTTTATAGATATAATAAAAACCTCCACACTTCCCCATTATTTTCAAATTCATATAAATTAAGATATGATAAAAGACAAATGACCCCCAAGATGCATTTCGTGCTGAACCAGGCCTCATCAGTTGGCCTAGGTCATGGCATCAAAGTTGTGAGTGGAGGGAGTTTGACAATGGTAAATGAAAATGTAACAATTTACTTTAGATAAATACTTTGCATATAATAGATATATATGAGAGATAGTGACCTGGGCCAACTAATGAGTGCTGGTTTAGCATGAAATGCATCTTGGGAGTTATTTGTCTTCTATTATATCTTTATTCATATGAATTTGAAAAGAATGGGGAAGTGTGGAGGTGTTTATTATATCTATAAAGATATTACATACAGGACAGAGAAATGTGAATAACTCTGTATGTGTAAATTTAAAAAATCACATATATTAATCTTTAACTGAGGTTTAAAGTTTATATCTGTGCTAGAGATAATCTCTAGTTTTGAAAATGATTAGTAATAATTATTAGTGTATTTACCTGAAATGGATAACATCAAAGTTGTGAGTGGCGGGAGTTTGACAATGGTAAATGAAAATGTAACAATAATTTTATATATATGACAATAGATGGCATTCTACCAAAAACACCGTCTAGCGTGTTTGTTTACATAAACGTCAGAGCAAGCATTCGCTATCTCTAACTTAATTTCCACCTTCAGATCATGATTTCAAGCTACATGCTATCATCAGTGAAGGACAGGAATGAGAAACTCGATCTAAACACAAACTCTGAGCGTTTATGAAACAGTTTCTATTCAGCTTGCAAGCGTGAATCTTTTAGACACGTAATGTCTTCAAACTCAGCATAGCAAGCCAGATAGCTATATGGGTCTGATATCAGTTCAGCATCACCACATAGTAGAAGCCTCTGCAATATATATCATTGCAAGAAAGACCTCAAAGGTACATTTATGAAAAACAAAAACATAAGTTAAAACTTGCTAACGCTTGTATTTATGACAATAGATGGCGTTCTACCAAAAATACCATCAAGCGTGTTTGTTTACATAAATGTCAGAGCAAGCATTCACTATCTCTAACTTAATTTCCACCTTCAGATCATGATTTCAAGCTATTTGCTATCATCAGTGAAGGACAGGAATGAGAAACTAGATCTAAACACAAACTCTGAGCATTTATGAAACAGTTTCTATTCAGCTTGCAAGCGTAAATCTTTTAGACATGTAATGTCTTCAAACTCAGAAATTAAGTTAGAGATAGTGAATGCTTGCTCTGACGTTTATGTAAACAAACATGCTTGTTGGTGTTTTTGTCAGAACGCCATCTATTGTCATAAATACAAGCGTTAGCAAGTTTTAACTTGTGTTTTTGTTTTTCATAAATGTACCTTTGAGGTCTTTCTTGCAATGATATATATTGCAGAGGCTTCTACTATGTGGTGATGCTGAACTGATATCAGACCCATATAGCTATCTGGCTTGCTATGCTGAGTTTGAAGACATTACGTGTCTAAAAGATTCACACTTGCAAGCTGAATAGAAACTGTTTCATAAACACTCAGAGTTTGTGTTAGGACTAGTTTCTCATTCCTGTCCTTCACTGACGATAGCAAATAGCTTGAAATCATGATCTGAAGGTGGAAATTAAGTTAGAGATAGTGAATGCTTTCTCTGATGTTTATGTAAACAAACAAGCTTGACGGTGTCTAAAAGATCCACACTTGCAAGCTGAATAGAAACTATTTCATAAATGCTCAGAGTTTGTGTTTAGATCTAGTTTCTTATTCCTGTCCTTCACTGATGATAGCAAATAGCTTAAAATCATGATCTGAAGGTGGAAATTAAGTTAGAGATAGTGAAGGCTTTCTCTGACATTTATGTAAACAAACACGCTTGATGGTGTTTTTGGTAGAATGCCATCTATTGTCATAAATACAAGCGTTAGCAAGTTTTAACTTGTGTTTTTGTTTTTCATATATATTGAAACGATAACTTTCCAAGCCCCTATCGTTTCACCATCAAACTTAATGACACTCTCATCTGTGCTAAGTTCGAACCTATTTAAATGTTAATAAACCTAAAATTCACTCATGTCTGTATAAACAGTATTATATATTTGCGTGCAAACCAACGCTATAATTAGATAGGATTAGTAAAATTATAGCGTACTAAATGTATTTAATATTTCTAAAAATATTCATTATATTATTTAAGTTAAGTGTAAATTATTAATTTTGTTGTTTAATATTGTAATTTCGTATGTGGATATATAATCTGTGCTATATAGAAGAAAGACATGATTTAAAATATGTAAAAGCCAGTATCTAAAAATAATATTAAATGTCTTTAAAAATTGTTAAAAGATTTCTTGTTTTAAATATATTTCAGGGAAAAAGTTTCTCGAAAATATATTTAAAAGCTATATCAAAATGTTTGTAAATTATTTTAAATAAATATGTTAAAAATGTTTTCGTTTTAAAAAAATGTTAAAAAGTTGTTTTTAAATAGAAAGAGTTTCTATTATATGTAAGATTAAAAATAAAAGCTGGTCAAGTAATTAAAAGATTTTTGATTGTAAACAAGTGTCATTAACGACCACACCTGGAATTCGTAAAAAGTAAAACTAGTTCAAAATTTACTAATTAAAATCTCCTTAGATAAGAGTAAGTTATTTTAAAATCTAAATTGGACAATTGTTTGCAACGAAAAATCTTAATTATAATAGCTTATGGAATGTTTCTAACATAAGTTATCTAAGATTTTAAAAATCTGGATTGTAAAATTGAAAAATATTTAATTAAATTCCTGAGTTTAGTGAGTCTTGAGGCGATAGATTCCGATAAGGAAAAGATATAAATACTCTGTATTTTTAACAAGGAGGACAGCCATATTGTTAGTGAGAATTGCAGCCAGTATTCACAATTGTTAATGTTTAACATGTCCGGCTAAAAGCGGGCATCTTGTTGCTGTTACTCCGCGGGAGAACGGGGTTTCTCTCGTCGAAATGCCTAAACCACCATCATGCCGATAGAAGAGACGAGCCTAACATAATGGGAAAGATGATGCCATCAGCCGCCCAGTAAAACTAAACCAAACCAACAGCCAAGAACTTGCAGTCCAGATAAATAATACCGGTACCGTTTTATTTTTCAAACCGCAGAGCTCTGTGTAATTCTGTGTAATTCTTTATGTAAATATATCTATATAAGTTAGCTAACTTTCTTTTAAAATAATGATAAAGCTAAATGTAACCAAAACTTAAATCCATTTAATTAATATTTTAAATATGTCAATTGCTATCAAAATTTAATGTGTTAAAGTTTAAATAATCTGAGTAATTTATATTTTCCTTTCATTTAAAGTACTTTATAAGTGTCTAATTTAAAGTTATATCACTGCGGTTGTGTCTATATTTCTTTGCTTATTTTAAATGCTTATTATATTTTATATGCCAATATTTCGAAACAGTAGGCACTTATTTTCATGTTTTAAGAAGATATTATTTGAAAATCTTCGCGTAATTTATTTATAGCATCAACTTTCTGCGCTGTTTCGAAATCCTATTTTTTTTATTATTTAAATGATTTAATATGTGAAATGTGGCTCTTTTATAATCAACCAGTTAAAAACTTAACCTTATAGTTTTATTTAGAATTAAATTTAGCCTTGATCATATTTATAAGTATATTTGACATTTAAATTCTTAAGTCCATAGAAATATACTTTCCCTCCTTAAATATTTATTATCTATAAGTAACTTAATAGATCGAACATGTCAAAGTACAGATGTAGTAATATTCCCTTTTGTAGCATAGACGTTTATTATCAGGCTACACAAGAGTTGGTCCCAATTTGATAGAGCTAATATGCTATTAACTCGTATTTCATAGTATGAAATATACTATTCTTTGCTTGGCGGATGTGATATTATTTTATAAAAATATTCTCGTTTTGCTGCTATACGTAATATACGTATCTTAAGATGGAGCCACGGCATTGCCAGCACATCTTCTTTTATAGGGTAGAGCAGTAGCGAAGCCTGAGCCAAGGCCAGGTTAGCACGTAAGTCCCCCGCCATTCCTGAACACAATGTTCCTTTTCACGCAGCATTGCGATCGGTTACAGGGTACCGGCGTTTGTCGCAAGAACCCTGAAGTTATTTCATCCATCCACAGAGCGACTTTTCCTATTATTGTTTACCTGTGCCATAGCGCATTGGTAAAATCTTATGCAGCCAACTCTCCCACCTTAACATAACGCTTTCAGCATTCTGAAATTTTCTCTCGAAAGCCATGTTCGATCGATCATTACTTGAGCTGGTTTATGCGCTCGTTATTAAGTCATATTGTATATTTTAGTAAATGAATTCATGATCAAAGTTTAATATAATTATTTATATACCAGCCACAAATGTAATAGGATTTGGCTTATCGAGATTTATAGACATAACGTAGTGATTGATTATGTATCAATTGTAAACAATTCATAAGATGGGCATATGTTAAACCCCTCTATGAAATTTAATGATTACTTATGTAAAGTGATTTTGAATTACCAAATGTTTGCGTACATTCGACGCTGAAATGTGTAAAACTTATCAATTTCATGCCAATTGTAAATAAATATATAATTAATTTAATGTATTTCGTTCTCTGTCTCGTTATTGATCTAATTCAATCCAATTCTAATTATTATTTATAGCCTATATATGTGAAAACTATGCATTAAGTTAAATTAGATTAGTGATCTATTTTAGTCAATTAAGAACCTCTCTTTTAATTATCAGAGTCTTATTGCTTCTCCGTGACCTATGTCGGCCATGTGGAAAGAGGTATACTACGTGTAATTTCAAGGTGGTCATTCGTAGGGTCTTGAGTCTTGGAATCCTGGCTTACGAGTTGAAGTGTGGTCGGACTCGGGATGTCACAGTCCTAGTCTGGTCAGCTTCGGTCTCTTTTGCTTGGATTCTGAATTCTGTTACGCGAATGTACAAACTTGACTGTTACAATATATATATGTTGAGATTTGATAATTAATCTGCTAAAACATTTACCTATATTTGAGATTATAGTGATCATATGGCAAACATCTAAGAGAATAATTTAATTTTAAATTTAATATTTAGTTTGTTAAATTTATTGCACTTTGACTAATGTCAGGAGTGGACATTAAATCCCTTTTCCACTTCTGATATTTGGACGCCTTCCCAGTTGCTAAGATTATAGTCAAAATTTATTATAAATAAGTATTACACTTAATTAACCATTTCGTAGTTTGTAATATGTATTATTATTATTATTAATGTTTAGGATTGTTATTCTAATTTGAGAGTAGACAATAGCTTTTAAAATGAGTGTATGCCTATTCGAGTTAAATTCACTGGGATGGTATTCAGTCATTTGCAATAAATTTGAAAGTGATTAATTGTAGCTCCATGCTACAAATCAAGACACTGAAAACGAAAGAATTTACAATCATAAAATTTTACAATGACGAGCTTATCATTGCTGATATACTGAAACATTAGAGTTATTGATTTAATATTATACATTCCCTCCTGTGTGTGAGAGAGAGATAGCATTGTGAAGAGTCATGTTCGTAGCAGAGATGTGACAGGGAAAAACATAAGCATTTAAGAGTAATTAATTGTAACTTTGGAAGGTGGTCTATGTGGAGAATAAGAAGATAATTAATGTGTTTCAAAGGGGTGGGGTGAGTGGTGACTTTTTTATTTGAGTAATAAGACTTAATATTTCTTGTGTCATTCTAGAGGTTTTCTGCATGGATTACCAATCCGTTCCCATCAAATAGAGAACTGGAATTGTAGCTGCCACTAGGAATCATATTGCTGTGGATTCTAGCACTTATCTGTGAGTCTGTGGAGGAAAGTTGCTTTCAGCTTTTAATAAATTGTCGTTAATTCACTTATGCAATCATTACTGAGTTCAAAAGTAACTAAATACGCTATTTATCACTTAAATTATTTTTTTATTTGAAAATTTTAATAATTTGCTTCCCTCATGGACTTACAATTTGTCAGGTGATGATGAGCTCGAGTTGGCACAGCTGTTGATTGATATAGTTACAATTTGGCTCCCTGGTAAATAGAGTATTACCCATCTCTTTCTTTCTGTGTCACTCTCTCTCTCTCTTCATTAACATTTCTATCTAGCTAAGTGTAAGGTTACAATATATAGAAAGATGAAGCAAGTATCTCTGAAGTAAAATCATGAACAATTTATATCTTGTCCATTGACATATTTAGGTTATGGACTTTAGATACGGTCATTAATGATAATTTATTGAGGAATTATTACACTTTAATTAGAAATCACTTGGATTCAAATCATCATCCCGAAAAAAAATATTTTCTTTTAAATCTAAAAAAAATATATTTTTAAACAGAAATGATATAATAATTTTAATCTCTTCTCAAAATTACAAATCGGAAGTATTTGTATAATAAAAAGATTATTACAAATAATATATTTTTAATAACAAATATTACTTTAAAACGTAAGATAATTTTCAATTTCCACAATATCCGAAACATCCACATATATATAAACACTTACGAAAATGTAATTCATTTACTTATCTAAACCTATGGTTATTTTTTTAAGTATGTGAATAAACAAAACACTACTGTTATTAAAATACATGTCTTTAAACTTATGAATAAATTTACAGTAACTTATTAAATTTTAATCGTGAATTTATCGTTTTACTTTAAATAAAATAAGAAAAATAAATAGCTAATTATAATGTATTTAGGTCTATCTATAATTACTTCAAAATTAAAATAAACTCCACTTGATGATTTAAAACATCTACCAAGTTATAAAATCATGAATATAATTTTTTTTATTATGATGCCTATTTAGTTTTAATACAGGCTGGTACATAAGTATATTTATATTCATTCAGTATTAATAAACAAGAAATTAATTTATTTTACTTCATAGGATTAAGATATTTTAATTGATGCAAATGTTAATTAAAGTAAGGATCAAAGAAATTGAAATAAAAGTATTCTTTTGTGATAGCTTATTAAAAGAGAAATTAAAAAATTAATAAATTTTCATTAGTCATTCAATAGACTAGTACAAGAAAAGAGTTCACAAACTTTTTTCTGCAGTAGACCCTTATACCAAAAAATTTTAAAACCGTCAACCCCCTGGTAATTTACTTTACTTACTCAAATTAATAAATTTGTACAGTATTCAATATTAAATATTTCATTAAATATTAAAGTTTATTTTAACCACTTGCAGTTAATGATTGAAAAAGATAAAAACTATGGAATATAGCATTATCTTGTGCAACATTTAATACTGAAATCTGCACTAATGAAAATTAAAGCCAAAAATACGCTGTTTTTTTTTTATTTTTAATATTTATGAAATAACTATAAATTCAAAATAAGTACAAACACTGAAATCACTTCATTAAAAATAAGCATGAAATGAAAAAACATATTAATTATCAACAAAGTTACAATGAAAGATTTTAATCACAATTATAAAAATAATATCAAATAAATTAGCTTTGAAACCTGAATTTACTAAGATGGGTGCACCTAGTGATCTGTCGACAATTTATCTACATCTGGATTTAAACCAATGAGTTGCATTCTCAAATCTCCTTGTTCATTGATATGTAATCGATGTCTGTTCTGAAGCAGTTTTAAAACCCTACTGAAGTTTTTCTCTATCAGTTATGATAGAAATGCCAGTATATACTTTTGTACAACAGTCCATAGAGCCAGGTAAAGAAGTGAAATACCTTGTGGCAGCCAAATCTTGAAAACCTTGTTTGAATTGTACCTTGAGATTCTCATTAATGCTGATAGTTATCATCTTACCTTGCAAAATTATGTTTGGTTTTTCACTAGTGTATAGATTTATTGTCCAGTTCGGTATTTCCAATGATAGAAAAATCTTTGAATGTAGTTTTGAAATCTATGTGAAGTGTCTCAAAGTGGTTGATGTACAGCAAGATGTTTTCTTCTTGGATTGTACCTATCTTAAATAAGTTGGGAAACTAGGAAAGCTCTGTCGGTTGAATATTTTACTTAAAAAAATATTAATCTGGCAACAAAAGCTGATATGATCAATATTGATGTGATGAGATTCAAATTGTCTCCTTGCAGTTGCAAATTAATGTCATTAAATTTATCAAATAAGTCAGTTAAATAATCTGTTTTATTCTTAAGTAAATTTTCTATCAAACTGGAATCCTCCTCTCCCAAAAACTTTAAAATAGGTTGAAAAAGTGCAAAATATCTCACCAGATAAATAATTTGAAAGTCAGTGGACTTCAGTATGGAGAACCAATCAACAGGAATCTCTGTCACATTCCTTATATAATCAAGAAAACAGTCTAGTGTTCAAGGTGTTACTTCAAATTTTGTTCACAGCTGTTAACTGAAGCGATTGATGCAATTTGTTGCTAAGGTTCTTGGTTACTAAATCTTGCCTGTGGATAATGCAGTGAACTGCATGCACTTCATGTATGTGTTTTTTCAGGTAATTTATAAAACCACCATAAAGATCAACCATAGCTGGTGCTCCATCTGTCACAACAGATATTATATTTATCTATGGAAACACGTTTTTCCTGAAAAATTGCTCCAAAAAATTAAAAAACCATTTGCCTTGGTGTTAGTTTCTACAGTTCTAGCAAAAAGCATTCTTCATGCACTTCTTGGTCTTGAATCAAGCAAATGTATACTAGCATCAAAGTTTCATTACCGATTAATGTTGACTCATCCAATTGGAGGGGGAAATGTTTTTTGCAAATTAGTTTTCCAGGTCATGACTCATTTCATCAATATGTCTTTGAATTGTTATTGCTCAAGTGAATACTTTTTATAACATCTTGTGCAGGTTTGTGGATTACAGTATTCAATACCTTCATGATGGCCAGAAGAATCAGTTTCTCCCCTATGGTGTGTGGCTCACCAGACTTTGCTATGAGTAGGGTTGTGTTGTATGATGCCCTTAATCCACCATCACTTTACTTCGGTGGTGAATCAAACAATATCTATTGTAGTTCTCTTCAGAATTTTATTTCTAAGTGATTGAAAGTTTGACAATTTTCTTTTGTCAGCGTAAATTCTGTTCAAGTGATCTTCTAGTTTTGAAGGTTTCATAGCATCATTGTTAAAAGACTTTTGCATATGAGGCACATTGGTAAATGTTTGTTTCATAATAATGGAACAAATCCTAGCTTCAAATGGTCCAAGCTGTATGGTCTGCATTTATTTTCTGATTCAGTCATACTATTATCATAAAAAATAAATTTTTTTATTAACAAACAATTGCAACAGCTTTTGTGATTAAAAAACCAATAAAGTATATACTTACTTGAAACAAAAGATTTTTGTTCAAACTACCATCCTCAGTAAATAGTTATATTCAAATTTCAAATAAGTAAATGTCACATAAAATTGATCAATTTCTATAGTGTTTTATGAAAGAATGACTTTACAAGACTGATAGATTCTGCTAATATCAAATATTTTATCCTACCATGAGCAGCAAGTAAAGACATGCATCAGTTTTTTCATGTCCACACTTGCTTTGATACATTTGATAAGACAATGCAGACATGTTTGTGCTACATATATTTATATGCATTCTCATATGCAACTCTTTTACCGACATATTTCAGCTTTTTATTCACAAGTTTGGTAAGTAATGTGATTTTATCAAAAGGGTTTTTTTTAATTATTTTACTTCTTAATTAGGTATCTATTGGAATCATAGATATTTTGAAGTAACAAACAAATAACAGTAGTAAGGGGACTATTTGAGCTGTCATTGACCTCCCAATTTTTTTATTGAAACTATTGATCCCTAGAAAGTTCAAATTGATGCCAGGGTGTAGAGAGTATTCACTTAATGAATATTTCTGCAGAGTAATTTTCATTTCCCCTCAAGGAAAGTAATGACTACCCACTGGTTTTAATATTTTTTGAAGAGATGTAATAAAGGCATGAATAAACTTGTGAAAAAAGATATATAATACTCATGATGGTTCACATCACAATTTATTATACATATTTTTATTACTGCTCAGTATATATAGCCAATTTCAAGCTTAATTAATGTGTCAAACCTACTGACCTCAAAATGTCTCAAAGTTGTAAGGGTGGTAAGTTTGACATTTACAAATTAAACTGCAATAATTGGATACCTATATATACTAAACCAGGATAAATATATGCAAGATCATGATCTTGGCCTTCAGATGAGTGCTGATCAGCACAAAATGTGCATATTGGGGACAATAAAACTCTTTTACATGTTTTTGGGTTTGTTTGTGATTACATCCATTCACAAAGTGTTAAAAGCAGATAGAAAACAGTCCCTACCTTGCTTCAGAGTAGTGAAGTGAAAGTTACACTGGAAATATATTCATTCAGTGACTATAATAAATAACTAATAAACATTATTAATATACATCCATTAAGTGATTTGTGTCAATGTTGCCATGCAAATTTAATTATGGTAATTGGCTATGTATATAGATTGAACAATGATAAAGATATATGTAAATTATTGTGATTGGGGCCCATTATTGTGTGCTTATTCAGCATGAAGTGTACATCTTCAATAAGATACATCTTTTCATGTCTTTGATCATATATTCTTTATACCCTGCACAAGGTGTTAAAAGTAGATAGAGGTCAGTCATTAACTTGCATGAGAGTGGTATAGTCAAAATTATACTACAGAAATGTTTATTAAAAAAATTGTTTATATCAAAATTTTGGATGACTATTTCAATATTAAAGAAAAAAATATTTTCAATTACATTTAAATTCAATAATTATTCTAGATTAACTTCAAAGAATTCTTTTGATTTTCATCTGATTAATTAAAAAGAAAAACTCATATTTATTTGTACTAATTTTTCAAAATATAAATTATTACTCATACATGAAATTTTAGAAACCTAGATAAAACAAGTCTGATAAAAATATAGTTGCAGTTTTAAATAAGCAAAGAGTATCTCTTTTTAAATTATAAATGTAACAATTCATTCTAACAGCAATGTTTTCTGCATGGAATAAAGATTGTCCTTAAATTTTTTTAAGAATAATGGAGCAAATTCTAAATTCCATCAATCTATGGAATGAAAAGATTGTGTTAAACTTCTGCCAATTGAACAAACTGTATGATTCCAAAAAATAAGTAAAATTTTTTTGGTGACTGAATTGAAACACAAAACTGAACCTGATTTAATCCTACATAACCTGAACCATAAAATTAAAAAGAAAAAATCTTCCATAGAGGAATTTTTTTTAGCAACATCACAATAGGTTTTTATTTGTGTATGCCTGAAAATGTAAAACAACTGCCTAAAAAATGAAAAACTATAAATTGCTCCAACTTTTGACATATATATTTCAAATTAAATATGAAGATATTGGGAATAATAATTGAAAGTTTGCTAATCTTTCACATGCGCTAAGACAGCCAATCAGATTTTAAACAGCTGTCTTAAGAATAATCAGGCTTCGACATACGACAGAGATTTTGACAAGAAAAGGATGCGATTTAGACAAATATTTATGAAGATATTGTTAGTTTCAAAATTGAATTTCCTATAAATATTTACTTCATGTATGAAATTATACATATTTATGTATATATATTTTAAATAATGACATACTATTTTATGACTAGAGAAAAGATCAAAAAACTTAGGGAATCTCTACATCATTTTAAAATAATCACTTTTAAAAAACTTAGCTTGCCATTTTGTCCCGTTTTAATATTAAAAAGTGGAGAAAAATAAAATAGTTATAACTAACAGTTAAAATTCTTTACATTTGATATGATAAAAATGATATAAGAATTTTTTTAAAAAATTAACTAGTATGTCCAAATTGAGGGTTGGTTATAAGAACAACAATGGAAGAAATGCATATATATGAATACTGTGCAGTGACATATTAAAATAAGTTTTTTTATTATGAAATTTAAATAAGCTTAATTTAATCATACATACACTGCAGACAAATTAAAATGTATGCAAAGAACATGAGATGACCAATTGACTATTTTATATTTATACAGGAAAGAATTACATTTTATGTGTGTGTTCAAATATCCATTCATCTTTTATTTTTATTTATCTGATTAAAAAATATAGGTAAATATCAAAATAAATTGATTATAATATTTACAAGTTTTGAGATTTGATATTAAATAGAAAATATGTGTTGATACATATAACACTCAGTTAAAATGTTTTGGAGTT
Source organism: Epiperipatus broadwayi (assembly GCA_028023455.1). Taxonomy (NCBI): domain Eukaryota; kingdom Metazoa; phylum Onychophora; class Udeonychophora; order Euonychophora; family Peripatidae; genus Epiperipatus; species Epiperipatus broadwayi. Next base: position 212,186 of record JAQFVV010000251.1, read on the forward strand.
AAGTAATAAAGATAATATAATTCTTCCATGAATGATGATTATTTTACTATTAAGCTACACAAATAAAAAGTTATGTTGAATAAAATATAATAAATGTTTGAAATTAAATACTAATGCAGATACAGCAGGAATTATTCCAGTCACTTGTCTTCTGATGACAATTATGCATGAACTTTAACATGCCATAAATTGTGCATCTAGATATTTTGGCACTTTATCAGTGGGCCCCCACATAACATGCATGGATACAGAGATAGTATTGCAGGCAGTATGGTGGCACAACCATTCACCTTTTCACTATATAATTAGATATTTAGTGAATCCCTAAAGCAATAGAAAGAGAAATTGAGTTTTAGATAAAATCGTATTTATATGAAAATCTTTAAATGTGATAGCAGAGTTTTATAAATTCGCTTCATAAAATATAGTATTAATAAAGGTAAAATTATCTACAAGAGTTATTTCTCATTAAATTAATCTTCAGTAGTACTGGATTTTTTACAAATCAAATATGTATCAATGATTTCAAATACCTACTAAAATGCTAATTTTATAAAAAAAATTCATTTAATATATTTATATAATTCATATTACATTTAATATATACAAATTGATATACTATATTTGCATTTAAAGTCTTCATCAGAAATACAAAATATATAAAGGCAATACATTAATAAAATATATATAGACTAAATTATAATTAGCCTTTAAAATACTCATTCTTCTTTTCAATAAATAATATAATCCAAAAAAATATTTCTAACAAAGTCTCAAACATAGATGAAGAACACACACACACAAATACAGACATGTCATTCATACAATGTTCTGGAAGGGTTTTAATATAATAGAACATTGCTAATTTAAAAAGTAAACTATGATTGATTAGCAAATATCTACTATTAGGGTTATGAAAAAAATTTTAATTTGTGAAGTCATTTATATCAACTGCAATAAAATATTACTAAAATGCAATAAAATACCTTAACTGATTATTCTATAAAATTAGTGAGTGTATAAATTTATATTTCTAAGATTTCTACCAAATTATCAGATTATTAATATTTTACTCATTATATCATTGCATTATGATTCCAATCTCGCTTATTGTAATTTAAGTCACAAATTTCATAACTTGTCTCACACATGAGTCTATTGATATTCTATTGGATAACAAATCTAAAATTTTCCAGCAGTCTTTTATTATGCCAATTTAAGCACAAGAACTCAGCTTGAAGAATAAACCTCATTCAATTGAAATGGAAAAAGCCATCTTGCTCTCCTAAGCAAAAATATACTTCATTGCTATGAAATATTCAATGTATAATTACTTAAGCCATATACCAATCAAGATATCACATTGCTGCAGTTAGTTTATTTCTAAAGTGTGCAGTCAATATATGAAAATGCTATTAAAATGTTTGTGAACAGTCAGAATGAATCATTGCTATAATAGGCAAATATATATTTTTAAAACTGCAGTGAATCACATTCTAATATTTTTTGATTATCTGATGATAAAAAAATTATATAGTTCAAGATGCTGATATTGGAATGAAATATAATTGCAAGCATGGCGCTAGATAAAATAGTTCAAGATAGTAAAAGAGAAATGTTTACAACCTCCTGATTAGTAAAATGTTCATTTTCATGAGTTTCCCAATCACTTTTAACAAATGTTGTGTAATCACACAATCGACAACTAAATGTTTGTTTCATAATTAAAGAATGGTTTGTTGTGTTTTTTAAATGATTATAAAAAAGCCTTTGGTTTTTATACAAAATGGAATTATAAGATTTGTCTTTTATATATACAACATCACAAATTTTTAAATTATCTTTATTAGAAGTTTCAAATCCATATGAATTACTTTGAAAAGTCTGCTCAATGGTCTGGATTTTTAATTGAAAATTTCTGTCAAACGTTTTGATATTATGTTCATATAAACTACCTTCAAAAATTTTATCTTTCATATGTGATGTTTCCTGCCCTTTTAATTTGTCTTTTGGAACAATCTTATATTCACATGAACTCCATTGAAAATGCTTTTCTCCCATATTTGTTCTTTCATGCAGTGCTAAATAATCCTTTTCTGTACGTTTTCTTTCATGCTGTCTTGAACTGCCTTTTTGTGTAATCTTATATTCAGGAAGACCACATTTGAATGGCTTTTCTTGGGAATGGGTTCTTTCATGTTGTCTTAAATGGTCTTTTTGTGAAGTCTCATATTCACACAAACTGCATCTCAATGGCTTTTCTCCTGCATGTGTTCTCTCATGCCGTCTTAAAGTTCCTTTTTCTGCACATTTATATTCACATAAATGACAGTTGAACGGTTTCTCACCTGTATGTGTTCTTTCATGCTGTCTCAAATGGCCCTTTTGTGCACTTTTATATTCACATAAACTACATTTAAAAGGCTTCTCTCCTGTATGTGTTCTTCCATGTTGTCTTAAAGTGCCCTTGTGTACAGTCTTGTAGTCACACAAACTACACTTAAATGGCTTTTCACCTGTATGTGTTCTTACATGCAATCTTAAGTTGGCCTTTTGTGCAGTCTTATATATACACAAATTACAACTGAATGGCTTTTCTCCTGTATGTGTTCTTTCATGTACTGTCAGTCTGGTCTTTTGTGCAGTCTTATATTCACACAAACTACAGTTAAATGGCTTTTCTCTTGTATGTGTTCTTTTGTGTACTTTCAATCTAGTCTCTTGTGCAGTTTTGTATTCACACATACAGCAATTAAATGGTTTTTCTCCTGTATGCGTTCTTTCATGCATCACAAGCCTGGAGTTTACAGCAGATTTGTATTCACAGAAACTACAATTGAATAATTTTTCTCTTGCATGTGTTCTCTCATGTTGTGTTAAAGTACCTTTTTGTGCAGTCTTGTATTCACATAAAGCACAGTTAAAAGGTTTTTCTCCTGTATGGGTTCTTTCATGAAGTCTTAATCTGGCCTTTCCTGCTGTCTTATATAAGCAGAAACTACACTTAAACGGCTTTTCTCCTGTATGTATTCTTTCATGCACTTTTAAATTGGCCCTTTGGGCAGTTTTAAATTCACACAAAGAGCAAGTAAAAGGTTTTTCTCCTGTATGTGTTCTTATATGAGATATAAATCTAGCCTTTAGTGCAGTCTTGTATTCACACATACTACACTTAAATGGCTTTGCTCCTGTGTGTGTTGTGTCATGCAATTTTAAACTGACCTTTAGTGCAGTCTTATAGTCACACAAGCCACACTTAAAAGGCTTTTCCCCTGTATGTGTTCTTTTATGCAATATTAAACTAGCCTTTACTCCAGTCTTATATTCACATGAACTACACTTGAACGGCTTTTCTCCTGTATGTGTTTTTTCATGTTGTCTTAAAGTACCCTTTTCTGCAGTCTTGTAATCACATAAAGTACAGTAAAATGGCTTTTCCCCTATATGTGTTCTTTCATGCAATCTTAATCTGCCCTTTTGTGCTGTCTTGTATTCACATGAATTACATTTCAATGGCTGTTCTACTGTATGTGTTCTTTTATGCATCTTTAATTTTTTCCTGCTCTTACAATCATACAACCTGAATTAAAAATGTGTCTCGTGTAGGTGTTCTTTTATGCAGACTTAAATCTTCCCTTTTCTGCAGATTTATATACATGTGGACAAGATTTAAAAAGCTTTTCTCCTGTTTTCTATTGCACAAACTATACTGAAAAGGTTTTTCTTATGCATCTTAAATTGTTCTTTGCACTGTTTTCCCTTTGCGTAAACTACCTTGAATAGATTTTCTCCTGTATGTGTTCATTCATGTCTTCTTATACTCTATAAAAACTTGAATTCACACAATGTAAATCAATAACTTTTTATTGTAATAGGTTTTTCAATAGTTTTACTAAAAACCATGCATATAATTATTTATCTTTCTTGTATGCCTTTGTCCATATTGTTTCTTGCTTGATTTCTGAAGTTTCTCTGACAATGTGCCTTTCCTATGTTTTGACAGCTCTTTTAATTACAAAAATTGACAAAGAAGTTGCCAATTTTTACAATACTATATTTTCATAAAGATGGTCATGTTTTGTGTAATGTCATAAAGAGTGATAAAATGTCTAAATAAATATTTTAAAGCTTATACTACTTTAAATACTTTAATCAACAAATGTTTGTAATCAGAAAACATTTTCATTTTCTATTAACATATTTTGTGAACATTTATAAAAATACATTTTTTTCATTCAAATCTACTTGGCTTGTTTTAGTAGTTCTTAATTTTATAACATTATAGTAAAAAAATTACTTAATTCTGCGATCAATTTGTTTCATATTTGTCAAATATTATTTTTTCCCATGATGTAGACCTACACAAAACAGAAAATAAAACAATAATCACATTTTTTACATGCATATGCCATAGATGATCAATAAAAATAATTTATAAAAAAGCAAAGATTATGAATTATAATTTTCATTAAAACATTCTTAAAATAAGCAATTCAGTTAACCTTTTTAACAGATGAAACATTTATTATCATTAATTATTTGGAACCAAATTATTCTTGCTTTACATAAAATCCAACAAAAAATTGTAATCACATATATAATCTTTTAAACTTTAAACAGATAATCAAACTAACATTAACTTACATAACATTAACAGACTAGTAGAATATTAAAAATTAGCTATTCAAACAATTTTATTTTTTTAAAAGAAAAAAAACTCTATATCAATATTAGTAGTGACATAAGTCTGCACATTTCAATTTGCATTCCATATAAGTTATCATTAGTTTTATGGCCAACTTAAAAAAAAATATTTATTTAGAAATTTTGAAAGCAACAGTAAAAAAATCCATATTCTATTCCCAGTATTTTATGACTATCTTTCTAAGAACACAGCTCCCAAATTTCATGAAATAAGCATAGACATAAATATGTAAAACTAAAGAATTTATGTATAAAAAAATCCTAAATAGAAAGTGATATTTTGTTTCTTTTACATTTCCAAACTTCTCTTTGATATACAGTATTTGTCAATTTGTTTTCATTAACAAAACTTAAAAATTGTTATAATCTTTACATATATATATTGTAACAGTCAGAATGAACTGACAACAGCAAAATCACCATTAGAATGATTTAAAACACCGCATCTCATTTAAACCCATATACTATTCATTTTAATTAGGCTAAGTGATCTGGGAGAAATAGAGGCTCTGAGAATTAAATTAGGACTATATGACTTCCCTGTGGCAAATAAGACACTCAATGCAATATATGTTAATCTGGAAACACTTTATTAGTAATACATTAGAAACAAAGAAATAAACAAAAGAAATGGCTATTGCTTAATTTGTTGCTAGACTCATTGAAGATAGTGGAAATTATATTAATTAGTGAGTGCATATGTCAAAGTTTCAATGTATGACACAAATAAAGGACCTCGGATAATAAATACATTTGATTTTTGGGGCAGACATTCCTCAAGCAGGACATGATAATAAATAAAGCAAGGTAAAGTGAGAAAGTTAATGAACTAGTAAATATTGTTAAAATAGATTATCACATAACTCATAATCTTTAATGATCACATGACTCATAATCCTTAAATACTGAAATATCAGACTTGTCTATACATAAAGATAAGGAAGACAGTGCTGAGTTGGTAACATAATAAACAAATCCAACAAGACAAAGATGGGAATATATTCACTTTTGGGAAGTTAGATCCAAATTTCATATAATAAATGGATCATGGAATAAAGAAATGAGTACCTTCATATAACCCTTAATTACTCTCATTAACAAACAGGAACCATTCCTGCACTAGTAACAAGATAAGAACAAGATTCTGGTCTAAAAATGAAAGGAATGTTCCAGCATTTGTGTGGAACTTAGACAAATGGAACTCCTCAAATTAAATCTTGCAAAGCAGGGATATACGCTGTAACAGTAGCCGGGTTCAAACCCTGTGACAAGACAAGATTCTGGTCTAAAAATGAAAGGAATGTTCCAGAATTTGTGTGGAACTTAGACAAATGGAACCCTCACATTAAACCTTGCAAAGCAGGGATATATGTTGTAACAGTAGCCGGGTTCAAACCCTGTTACAAGAGAGTTACTCAATATTCCCTAACTGCCTAGATCAGCACGAGTCCAATAAATTGGATTCAGTGTGCGAGTATAAAATATAAAGAATTAGATATATATGTCGAAGAGAGAGAGTTTTTTTTTTTATTCATTTAAAAAAAAGAGAGAGAAAGATGTTTATAGTTATTTGCTTTAAAATAAATTCATAAAAATATGTTAATAAATTGTGGGAATGCAGTTATACGAAAATTTATAAATTTTCTTCTTGTATTATTAATTTATTTCAAATGTATTCTTTTCTCAACACATGATCACCATCTCTATACTAGCACATATGGAGAGTTTTGCCTTTGTATTCTTTTCTGTTATTTTATTGTATATCGCATTTTAATGAGAGTAACAAAAGAACTTTTATATGTATACCTGGAGGCAATTTTGTGTCTTTTGTTCAATTACTCAAAATTAGCAAGGAATCTTAAGTAAATAGGGCAGAAAAAGAAAAAAATTTAAAAGCATGCCTAAGAAATAAGAGATCGGCATATTGATAAACTATTTTGGGAAACAAAAGGAATGGGAGAAATTAGTTAGTTAAAAAGAAAAATCAGAACAAGCAAGAGTGGTTTTTCGAACTGAAATATTAATATTTTCTTGTTGCTAAATTGACTGATACGACTATGCTCGCATTATAACATGAAACATTAAAACAAATCCTTCAATCAACCATCAGGAAAAGAAAATGGATTTAGATATAGTAACTCAGACCATCACAACAATCGGAATGCAGGAGTAAAACAATACATGTAAGGCCACTATCTTAAGCATCGAATATGTAGCTGTTACTGTTAAGTGTTTGCCCCTCTAAGAACCATGGGAACCTCATCGATACGCCGCTAAAACAATCCAGGAAGGAAGAAAATATCGAACTGTGTACAATAAGAATGCCTCCAGTATGCTGTCATTTCTTAGATCTAAGTAATACCATAAAATGGACGTTCGTGCAAACTTGCTATTAGCAGAAAAATTTTGTTTTATTCTTCGACAGTAAAAGAATATATAAATTTCAGTTGGATCGTCAAAATCAAACTTACGTGGAAATAAACTTATCCCTAGTAAAAATCCCGGGTACTTCAAGGTAACTATAACTACTTTTATTAACTTAAAAGAACTGAAAATTGCCCATCGTTACTCTCCAAAAGTTCAGTCATTGTGTAAAATTATATATTTTAATTTAAAACGTATAAATGCATTTTAATTTAAAACGTATAAATGCATTCCTACACTTGTGTTTAATTATACTTTTATATTTAATTAATTCCATTTTTTGTGTTTTATCTTATTATTGATATATAAATTATATATATGTTTTTCTTTCTCAATAATTAATTAGCCATAGTAATAAAATTGTATTAAACCATTAAGCATCACATGATCACATTTCCTATACTAGCACATTAATTGTTGATAAATAGAGCAAAACTCTCCATACAGTATTGCACACAGGGTTGCATTAGATCCTAAGATCTAGATGCAGTGCTCTCAGATCCAAAGCTCACTGACGAAGGCCACAAGCCAGAAACTGGTCTGGGGATATTGGATGAGTAGGCATTAGATAGGGATTTTATGCACAAGCCTTCTGGCATCCATTGATTACTCTGTTTAGCACAGGTGGCAATACTGTATGGAGAGTTTTGCTCTGTTTAATAAAATTGTACTCACGTTAAAACAAATTGTCTCTCATTAATGAACATATTTATCACTTATATTGGCCTAGTTTCCTTCCTGGCAGAATATCTGAACGAATGAAGTTTGCTTTTCAGAATAGGCAATTGTATTATATGTAATTTTAAATTCTAAACCAGAGAATTGATAAAGAAATAGATCGCGTATAGAGGGAATAAATGTGTAGAAAGAGGGAGTTCAACAGTAGCTAATTTTAAATGACACGATCTAATTTAAGGCATATAGAAAAGAAACTGTTACTAATAAGTAAGTTTAAATATACGTGACTTAAGTTGAGAAGTATATAAAGCAGGGAAAGCTTGTTTCAACTACGCAAATTTAGTCAGTTACTTCCGTTCAGCCTGATAGGTATTGTTACCTCCCAGCCCTGGGATTTAAGCTAGCTGACCTAATTATAGATAGCTTTAAGATTTCTTAAAAGGGAAAAGTATAATTCTTACAGTACTCGTGAGATTGGTACTTGGGGTCAGTTTATTAATTGACACTCATAAATATACTTTTTCCGAAGTAATTGTTTTTTTGTTTAAATGAAATAATGGCCACTAGGTAGACTTTTTTTTTAATATTTTTTTAACGTACATCCTGATATAGGATACGTAGATTTTAAGATATATTTAAGAAAGGGGATTCGTATTCAAGCCCAATATGGTAGATAGTATTCAAATTCTATCTGCAGGTGTTATGGTGACTATACAGCCACAGTTTTGCATTTACTACCTACGTGGTCAACAGATTCAATTTTTTGATAGACAATTATATAAACAACAAAATTAATACCGGGGTTGCCTGTCAAAACGCCTACTGGAGAAATAAATGCAATGAAACAGATATGAAATCAGTCAACTCAGTAATGCTAAATATACACAACATATTTTGGCCTTAATATAAAATAAAATGTGAATGGTCATAAGTTACAATACATGAACACCCATCTATCCTAGAGGCTAAATCAAGACCTACTCAGTTATTTTATATAATAAAAAAAAATGGTAAAGAAAATTACTTCCTGTCGAATTGGAGATGCGCCCAATAGATCCTACATATATAAGGAAATATTGATAAGATAGCTAGCCTACAATGATATATTAAATTGTATTAAAAGTTTTATAGAATTAAACAATCATATTTACAGTATATATATATCAAAAGAAAATAAGTTTTAACTTCGAACATTAAATTTTACTGTAAAACTGCAGGATGTTTATAAATCAAATATACACACTATACATATATATTTGTTCCTTGGAAAAGTTTTAGCTTTTATTTGTTGAGCTCAGATTTATTTTTTAAAAAATTGTTTATGAACCATGCGCTCAGATCCATATTAGAAATAATACATTTTAAATAGCAAATTTCAAAATAACTAATTTTGAAATAATAATAAAAAATAAATTAGAATCGATGACAGAGAGAATTTAAATATCTTGCTTTTATTTAATTACTGGACTTTTCTTTAGATAATGTCAAATATTTTAATCATTGAAATATTTTACTAAATTTACCCCCCGTCTGATTCTTAAACAATAAGTCTAGCACATTAAGGATGAGTATATTTTACAATAGTCGACCATCCTTAATATGTACTGTTAATTAAGTGTGCATTATAATACAATAAGAAAACATCTTAATAATACAAATGAGACTATTTATATAGTACTAAAAGAAAATAACAAACGGTTAATAAATAAATTGGGGAAGCAAAGAAAGTAATCATATGTGTAAAATCTGCTATATATAAGTTAATATATACATAATTTTCTAGATATAAAAATGATGTAATTGTTTTTGTTATATTGATTTTATAAAATCAAATACTGTTTTATCAATAAATTAGAAAGGAATACCCGGTTTTCTATTCATAAACAGTATTTTTTTTTTTTTTTTTTAATATACTGATTAATTAAAAAAAAGGAAAACCTTGCATATTTTGAAATTTGAGATCTTGTATAAAGCAATCAGTTTAAAAGTGGAAAATTAGTTTGTTTAAAGTTAAAACCCATGTGCTACAACCATAATTAAAAAAAAAAATTTTTTTTTTTGTATCTGGTTTTACATGCACACACTATATATAAAATTTTAATGTTTTCTTGTGTTAAAAAAGTTTAAAGGCCCATATGTAATCAGACAAAGGTATGGGAATAATGCTTTCGTGGTAGCACAAGAAATGGAAGAAAAGGGAACATATAACGCTCATTCACTAAGGCTGGTAGAAAGGGATAAGGAGCCTACAGACAAAAATAATTTTTAAAAAAATATACAACATGATGGATCTGTTGACTCTACCAATGTTAACAGCCCTGGATTTTGAGAATGATTTATAGCATATAATTGAAAAAAAAAATAAGGCAGGAGAAACAATAATCACTGAAGTTTACTAAAAGACTAATTCACACATAATAAATGATATAAACAAATAATGGTAATAACAATTAAAATGTATGAATAGGTTATGGATTGAGGCAGATGTGTGTGAGTATACGGGATTGTGTTTGGATCGCATTTGAGCTTGGTTAAGCCATCTTTTCATAAGATGGAGATCTGCAGGCGAGTGTTTGTGAGAAACTTTCCCTTCTAATAATGTAGCGCCAGTAAAAATCCTGAGTTCATTGTCTTTGCTGGATGAAATTTCCCAGCTTATTAAGAATCACATTAAGAATTACGTTAAGAATAAAAATATCAAGGATTTTGTTTTTTTATTAAGATGAATGGATAGTAGAAATGTTCTGCCATTCACAGAGTTCAAGCCCTATAATAATGATGGTTGGTATTAAAGTCAACTCACACTGTAGTCTAGACTTGTGCAGAGATTAAAGTGGTTTGATCAGCGCAAAATCGATTGGATCGAACATGGATAGTTTTTGCCTGGTTCTCTCTCTGTTACTATCTCACCATCACCTAACATATAAGAAAAGAGGAGAATATATAAATTTTAACCGCGGACATTACTGCTAATAATATCTTTATCTAACTGCAACCGAAGAAATCTAAAGGTTAAGAATTAAAATGGCCTTCACCTTAGATTTCACTCGATTTTAATTCTCAAAACCAGGAGCGGTGTAATGTGCTGACTACATCCGTTTGTAGTCACACTTGTCTATACTTATTATTTGAGTAATAATAAAAAATGCAGAAATAAACCTATATTGAAAGGGCGGAAAAATTCAGCATAATAATTAGCTAAAATTTTGTTAAAAGGTTAAACGCAAAGTGACATTAAGAGAATGAGGTCACTGATATTTAAAAAATAAAAAAAGAGAAATTAAACTCATAAAGGGATTAATGTTTTGGTAAATCGTGGAAAAAGTTACAATGTCTGTTTTTTTTTTTTTTATAAAAAAAAAAAGATATAGAAAGAAAGAGGGGGAAATGGGTGTATAGTAAAATGCGTCTCTTTTCTCTTTAAAAAAATTACTTCTATATATATAAATAAAGCAAATCAAAGATATGTGAAACTTATTATAGTTGAAACGTTGGATATTGTAAATAAGTAAATTGAAATGAAAATTTGAAAAGTGTATAAAATAAAAAAAAATCTGAAACTTGTTTAAAAATTCCTTTGCAAATCTGTATAAGATAAAATATAAAGGTGTGAGATCTGAAGTTAATTAGTGCCACTCCAGCAAACAATGGTCGGGCACATCTATAAATAAGGCGGATCAAGATTAGATATTGTTATAGTTTCTGTTATCATTCTGGGCTAAAGAACTGAGAACGTGTGAGACCAGCAGCCATGAGTAAAATTAATATTAGCATGCGTATGTTTTTGGAGATGCGTGGCTAGTGGCCTTAAATGGGTGCTTGCTTGGTCTCTGCCCACCTGACTTCTAATTCACCCAGGGACGAATATCTGCCGCCTTGTCTGCTAAGTAAATTGCCGTGTCTGACCATACTATGCCTGGAGAGGAAGAATGAATACAACTAAGAAACTTGAAAGCAAGAAGGAAACGAAACAGAATGCCATAAACTATACCAAGAATAACCCAGCCAGTCGGAGTATCTATTACAGGACCAACCATTCCTGCAAAAGAAGTGGATTGCGTCCCACAGGATGGTCTACAGAGCACTCAAGAGAAATCCTAGGTTAAAATTTTGCTATTTCATACATGCATGTATTGATTAATTTTGTGTTATACAACCAAACTGAGAATAAATTAGAGTGTGCAATATTTAAAATATAAAGAAAAAAAAGAAAGAACTGTTTCTAAAGTAGCTATTTTAAGAAAAGGGACAATTACTCTTTTTTCAGACTTAATCGATTATCCATTCAGAATTTAGTTGTATGTTTTTATGAGTTTATAGATTCTTTTTGTAATACATTATTTTTGCATACATTATTTAGATGTTGTCATTATGCAGCCATATAATAAATTTCATAAAATTTGTGGTAAACAGTGCATTTATAATTTCCAAGGATTCAATTAATTTAAATATAAAATAATGCCAATAATTGTTTACTTAAAGGAATATATATTTTTGTGCACGTTTACTCAGAAAAATATATGTAACACTACGTTGTGCATTTAAATGTTGTTTATCTAAAAAACATGACATTTAATTTGACAAATCATATGACTTTAAAACAGATGAAAAAGTTATTAGCTCAAAATACATTTCCTATGATGCCAGAGGATTTCGTCAGCATTTGGCAATGTAAAATGCCAAAGCACTGTGAAGATTTAGTACTTCAACTTATTTCAAATTAAAAATGAAGATGGTAATTCTTTATTTATATGTTATATATAAATTAAGTAAGTCAAGCAGTGAAATAAATTGACACCTGTAGATATAACTTAATAAATGTAATTATGGTGTTACTTAAAAAAAAAAAAAAAAAAACTACTTTAATTTGACATCACACTATCTTATCTTCAGAACAGTTGAAAAAATTGTTAGCTCAAAATATACTGTGATTACTGTTACAATTTTTTCACTATTTGGCAATGTAAAAAATAAAATGAAAATTGCCTTAGCAGTTAAGACAATTTAACATCACTTAACGTTTTTTAAATTTAAAATAAAGTTGATTATCATTTTTGAAGTAAATAAATAAAGCTAGTAAGATATGAATTATATATTTAAATTAAAATACATGTAATCCAGTATGCAGAATTATACTTTGAACATCAGTTTTTGAATAACCACCTCATTATACCATATGCTATGTGCACTGATGGTACAAGTATTTAAACTTGTGTAGTACTGGTATTTTTTCCCCAGAAAGATTAATCTTAAAAACAGTACTATAATAAGAACTTTAAAAATAAATTATGTAAATTAGCATAGCTAATAAAAAGAGGAGATTCTTAGTGTGCAACAGTCATCAACTGTATAATTGTTTGGCAGTGTGTGAAATAAGATATTTTCACACAATAAATATACTGGATTGAAATTCTCAAAAGTTAATGGGATTAATTATTGTTAGTAAAATAATTTTATTGTATATGATATATTGTTTATTAATGCCTCAGCAAAGAGAAATAAACTTGCTGATATTTATTAACCTTTTATAAATATTTATTTATTTTCACTGACACTGTTGGGATTAAGACTCCTGTGAACATAGCAGATGGTGCAAATGAGTTTTGAAAACTTGCATAGTGCATTAAATTAAAGTAAAAAAAAGTATGTTTGTCAAAAAATAGTGATAAAAAAAAGAGTTTCCATTCATAATGTATCAGAATTTAACATTGGTAACTCCTCACTGTGGAATATATACCATTATATGAAGATCAGAAAACTGAAGAACATAAGCTTAATGTTTCAACACTTGCTTTTGCCAATAGTGATGTTGTTTAGATTGCTAAGCAATTATGTGATCCCAAGATTCCAGAAATTGTACCAAATAGTGAATTAGTACAAAATCAGTAAATATTTCGAGGCAATGGTAACTAACAGGATAGTCCATTTGCATTTTCAAATGAGAAAACAATAATCTTGAGGGAATTATCAAGATTGCATGGTGCACATTGGCCAGACATTGTCAATCTATGGCAGATTTAGAGAACATAGTCCTGTATTAACTACCATATGGGATGTCAGACCACAATTTTAGAAAAACTCTACCATATAAAATGGATATAACATATAGAACAGCTATCGCAAAATATATAGCGCATGAGATAACATCTGATAACGCATCCGAACGTCAAAAAATAACAAACGAATTTAAAAATACCATAAATATATACAGTGTTAAGATGAATAAACCACCTAAAATATTCTTAAGAAATGAACTAACATGTTATTGCTGTGGAATTGTGTGCACAAAAAAAAGGGTGAGCAAATAGAAATCATCGCTAAAATGCTGTATTTTTGAGATAAAAGGCACTTAGCTCGCATTTGCAGGAAAAAATTTGAAAAAGACAAGCTTGAACTTTAAGTCAGGAGCAGAGCTCGTAGAAAAGTACAGATAAGGACATTAAGTGACTCAAATATAAGCCAAATTACACTCAGTGTAAACAGGTAAAGTGTATATGGAAGTTTCCAGCACTGTTGGATCAGCGATTCTAATACTGAAGGATTGGAATAAAATTAACATTAAATGCAAACAGTGATAAGACAAATGTAGTGGCCATGAAAACGGAATACAAATTTGCAAACAAGTTTCTGTTCCAGTGAAAGTAAATCAAAAATTATGTTTTATTACTTTTATTGTTAAACAGAGACAGTCCACTGATCAGTTGAAACTGGTTCAGTCCAATAGGAATTTGTTTAAAATAATTAAGGTCCAATTACAAATGGAAGTTAGAACTCTGTTCCTCAGCTGTTAAACATGAAAGAGCTGAATTAAAAATAGGACCAGTAGACATAGAATTAGTTAAAGATGTGCAACCTCTAGTGTGTAAATGACTTGAAGTTCCTTATGCTTTGAAATCAAAAATTGAATCGACAATATGGTAAAAAAAAGTTATCACCTGTGAAAGATTCATCATGGGCTGATCCTTTATTGTAATCATAATGCCAGATGGGATTATGCATCTGTGCAGAAACAATCAAGTTACTGTAAATAAGTATATAATCAAGGGTGCTTATTCTGTACTAAGTACCCACAAAGTGCTAGCATTTTTACAGAAAGCTTCTTTCTTTGCAAAGATAGATTTAATGTCAGCATTCCACCAGATACCAGTTGCAGATAAAACACCAATTGGTTGCCTTTATGTACCCATATCAGTCTGTTTAAGGACAACAAACTACCTATGGTATAAGTGGCCCCAAACCCCTTGATGTTGTTGCTAAACATAAGCAGTTATTTGCTATTTAGACAAAATACTAATTACTATCTAGTCAAAAGAAGAGCTGGAAAAATGATTTATGGAAGTATGTTCGAGATGAAATAAAGTGGGAGCTAGATAAACACTGCCACGTATATTTGGGCAAATGTGGAAATAAAATTTTTGGAACATTAGATAAATAAGGATGGAAAGTGCCAGAATCCTGAGAAAGTGAGAGCTGTAAAAGAAGCTGCCACTCCAAAAGTATATCAAAAATGTACAAGCTTTCTTGGGACTGTTGAATTTCTATGAAAGATTTTACAGGATAAATCACATGTATTATCTCCATTGTATGAGTTCTTGCATAACAGAAAATGCTGGGAAATGACTAATGAGCACAAAATAACATACTAGAAAAACAAATATTAATGTCAGATAAGCTCTTAGTGCATTACCAACTAATGTGAATGTGATGATTAATACAGATGTTGGGAATTTTAGAATTTAAGCTGTTATCTCACATCAGTATGGTAAACATGACCTTCCTATTGTTTATGCCTCCAGAACATTATCATTGGCTAAAAAAATTCTCATCAGTTGGATAGGTAAGATCTGGCTATAATATTTGCAATAGAAAAACTCCATCAATACATACACTGATGTAGTTTTAGAGTATGTATAGATCATTATCCTTTACTTAAAATTTTCAAAAAGTCTCTAAATATGCAAGCCAGAGACTTTTAAGATGAATTAATATAAAAACAGCGTATGTCTAAATTAGTTTACAAGAAAAAAAGAAATTGCATATGAGAATGCATTACTGCAACTACCTAGAGCTCAATGAAAGTTTACAGAAATAAACATGTTGGAAAAGTATAACTATTTATAACAACTGATGTATTGTGGACATGATGAATGTCTGCCCTTATTAACTGGTTATTCTATATTCATTATATATAATCACTGCTCTTATTCACAGTATTTTGTATTCTATATTCATGCTCATTGTACAGTGTTTTATATCTATCAATGTGGGAATAATGTCTGATCACCTGTGGGCCTGATGATGATTAATATACCAAGTGACCACATAACTTGAACCTCAGAAATACATCTGAAAAACACAATTCTGTATGTAATGCAAAATTAATTTTAAAATGCATTACTGTGAAATATGTGACAAGGGTATAGATGATGATTAAGTTATAATTTGATTATAAATTAGAAAATAGTGGTATTAATGTATATTTAAGGAGTTCTTATTTAAAGATGACCAGATAATTAAGGCATGAATTTTTGGAGATTGGATTGAGCTATTGACTGGAGGTTTCGTTACATCTACTTTCAGTACTGATGATCAATGGAGGGTTTTGTCATCGGCTCGGGGATTCAATGTTATCCTGCAACTACTTGGAGTATTCTATTTCAGGCACTACTCCAACCCACTTTCAATTTTTGATATTTTCTATTTTTTATAATAGTCAGTGAATGTAGTTCAATCATAATTCCATCCTGTGGATCTCCAAGAAAAAGATCAAGGCATAATCTTGTATTTACCAGCTCCTGAGGCTCAAAGCAGCTAGGTTGTGCAAAGATTTTTACATTATTATTTCTATTTTGGGTTATCAATAACTTATAGTGGCTGCATTGTGTACATAGTCTAGTGCCTAAATTCTGGACCTATCCCAGTCATCATTAAGTAAAGTTTTTACCAAATTGTTTATTATATGAACTTGTTTTGTACATGCATATGAACTTAGAATAAAAATAAATAATAAAAATGATGATGATTAAGAAAATCAGTCACACACACCTGGACAGGATAGAATTGGAGAATAAAGCATGCAAATTAAACTAAATTAGACAAATCCAGATAATGTGAGTGTAAAATTTAAACAAAGGAAAATTATGGGTAATAATAATATTAGTAGTGTTAGGTAAAATAAAAATGCATGGTAAAGAAGGTGTTGTTAAGCTTATTTTATGAGATATTTGTTGAAAATGTCATATTCTATATTCATTCTTTTATGGTTTTCCATATTAACATGTTTATCCTCTATAGTTTATTATAATTATAATGCATGAATAAAGTTCATCACCTACTCATAAGTGCATGTAAATGCCAGAAATCATACGAATTTGTTAACAAAACACAAGAATACTTAAGGTGCTAGAAAAGATTACCAGAAACCATTTAGGCAAAACCATACTTTAAAAACCAGTGAGAGATATTCTTATTTAGCCACTCGACAGTCATTATTAGCCATTAATTATTATCATGTCAGTATTTTGTATTTTAAATTTAAAATGGAATTGTTTTTCTTTTACATGAAACTGATTCTAAGTAGTATTTTCTTTTTTGGAAGCAATTTAACACCACTTCATTTTTAAAATAATATAAATAAACATAGTTTTTAGGGCAAAATCTTTAATTAAAATGATGTATACCCTATGTTATCTATTCCAAGTTGCAAAACTATACACTAATATTTGTATTTTTTTCACTTCTTATAGCATTTTTAAATTGTTTTCAATTTTAATTTAATGGCTCAAACCAATTTCCATTCAAATGTATAAATATGGTTACAGATTTATTACATCATTACTAAGTTAGGTGTTATAGCTTGACATCATTTGAGTTAGAACTATATGAGATAAATAAACAGCTTCAAATAAATGCTAAATATATTTAAGATTGTGGCTATTTATTTATTTTACTATTACTGCTTATAAGTTATAAATTTTAAAGATTTATATAAGAAGATTGTATTTCATACAGTTGAAACACAAGTACCAATGTATATACTTATTAATTTATTAAGTTACTCAATAATGCATCCATGAACTGAAACTAATGGTGATTTTACTCTGTAACGTACATGCGTTATAGTCATTGGCTATAGGACTACATACTGATACTCTTTTGCCACAGATACAAGTTAAAGTTTTGACATTTTCTGCATCCAATTTGTGCTGCTTTGGATTCAGTGCTAATATGATGTAATTATCAGCCATAATTATTCTTTGCGAGTATATTTTCATTGGTTGTGAAGTATCGTTTTAGGTTTAGAAAATGCTACATTTAAAAAATGAGTTTGTGAATTAAAGTTAGGATACCTTGGTTTCTAGTGACTCAAAGTTTTTGTTTATAAATGTCATGTCATCCAAGAATACTGGCATGAATAATCAACGTTAAATAAACTGACATCTTTCTATTCTGGAAGATATTAAATGGTTCAATCTGCCACAGTGACGTCTTTTCTCCCCACATCATTTGTAATGATAATGGTTTTATATTGAAAAATACATTTATAACTAAAACTTTATATATTTATGTTTTTTCTTTTTGCTAAAACTTTATATAAGTTTTTTTTTTTTTTTAATATTTAACATATAAAGATAAAATTTACAGTTCATCACTTTTAAATAAAGCCAAAACTTTATCTTAGAGTCCGTCTTTTTTTTTTTTTGGATTAAAAATGTAAAGCTAAAACTTTAGGTTATAATTCAAGATTTAAAAAATATTTTAGGTTTCTTTTTCATATCATTGGAAATGATATGTTTTCGTTTTTTGGATTTGGTACTACATGTTCTGGATGGTTATGTTGGCACAAAGTGCCATAATAAAAATTCACAAAAAGCACAGCATTAAAAACTATCTGCATTTATTTAGTATCATAATCTCCAATTTTTTTTTAGATTTGAAGTTTGGTATTACAAGTGGTAGTACCTATATATTTTTTATGTGGTAGTGCCTATTACTCTGATAATGTATTATTCCAAGTTTGCAATATATTTAAAATAACACCTCCATGGAATTTTGTGACAAATTTTGTCGATTCAGTTTGTCCACACATTCTTAGTAAGCATTAAAAACTATCACAAAACTTAAAATAATAGATCACAAAGTAATATGTTATAGCAGGAAATCAGTGTCAGCTTGTGACTAAAATTGGGGGGGGGGGGGGTGCCCTCCAGAAAATTTTTAGCCATTGTTGTAATATTATGTAAAATGAAAAATAAAAAGAAAATTTATATAAAAATTTGATAAAATTCTAAACAAAAAAAAAAACATTTTTTGCTTACTAATAGCCTAAATAGTTACAGTTCAAGCTTGATCCATTCGTTTAAAAAAGTAATCCCTACATCTTGTTTTACTTTGTGCAAAGAAAAATTAATAACATTCTCTTTGATCTCTACCTATGAAAATACTTCTGGTTGTTGCTTATGCCTGGCTATTTGAATTTCAGGTTTTGAATGACCTCTTTTCTTAACGGTAACTTTCTCATGGAGAGACAACTGTGAAAATTAAGCTGTTGAAGTTCACTTGCAGTCACAGAACTTATTTGTTGAGGATGCAAGAGCCCTAATGAAGCTATGATTAAATTTTCTGTAAAATAAAAAAACCTGAATAAATTCAATTAAATAGAATAGTTGGAAGCACGATAATCGACACTTAATCATATTCAAGAATGTTGTACAGTTTTTTTTAAATACAATACACACAAAGTCAAAAAGAAGCACCAACACACACTTGCACAACAGGGTCAGCAATGTGCAAGCTTATTTCGAACAAGCTTATTTGCGCACAACAGCAAAACAACTCATCTTGTATATGTGAGACCTACAATTTTTGTACTTTTTTCACGAACTAGAAGTTGACTAGTGATGTTAAACTTAAGGATTACATAATGTACAAATATAAAGAAAGAATTAAAAGAAAGACTCATTACGAATGTTATAGGGATGCTGCAATTCCTCGGAGCTTATGCATCAGCCACCAATGGCAGGAATAATGTGTTAAGTACCCAAATTACTTCTTTGGAAAAATATTATGAAAACGATATAAATAAAAGATTTGAATTAAATAAACTGAAAGTCGAAAATTGCTTTTGTTCAATAATTTTTTTTAACGAAATATATCGTATTCATAATAATTTTTTAAAATTAACTGGAATTCAAATTTTTAAAATATAAAATTCGTATTTATATTAGTTTAGAATTCAGTAAATTTTATAACACATTTTTGAAATATGAAGTTTGCTAATGGCACTGCTGCGACGTATAGACCGGCAATAAATATTCTAACATTATAGGTTTATTATATTTTTAAAGATTACTACTATTTATTCCATAAATTTGTATAGGTACATTAATTTTTACAAAGGATGCGCTACACCTACGGCACACATTGAAAGAACGCTACTGCTACGAACTTATTTAATTGTAAAATTTAAATATTTAATATCAAAAAGCAATACAGATAAATCAATAATGCATTCTCTTATGCAGTATTAAGTTACGTGTTTAAATAAACAATATAATCACAATAAATATTAATGCGTAAAATATACGTAAAGCATTTTAAAGTATATTACCTAAAAACTGACAATTTTTAATGAGAAAAATGGCGTTTTCTTTTTTTCTCTGAAGTTTTTCTTTTGCACCGCCATCTACTGGATTATAAAATTGTCAAACAAATAAAATTAATGCTTTCCGGGAGATTTGTTGTATTTTACCTGTATTTATATTATAACGGTCATATTCGTACACTCCTGCAACAATATCCAGAGTTTTGGCAAATTCTTCAAAGCTGATCCAGATGAGGGATTGAGACCTCGAATCAGATTGCACCTTAGCTTCACCAATGCTCTAAAATTTACTACCCTGTGAATGACCCATATAAAACATGAGATATTAAGTTAAATGTGGTGAATAGATATAGTTATTTGGGAATTATTTTAAGTAATCAGAAAAATTATTTGGATAAATGGGAAAAAAAAATTGATAAATGAAGCAAAGAAAAGAAAGGGATTGATAAAGAAATTAACAGTGTTTTCATATAATAAATATGATTTAGCTAGAATTATATGGAAAGGAGTTGCAGTAGCAGGATTAACATATGGTAATGATGCATTATATGTTAGTAATGGGGTATTAAATTACTTAGAAAAAATTCAAAGGGAAGTAGGAAGACATGCATTGGATGCAGATGTGTGGACAGCAAGGGAGGCAATTCAAGGAGAAATGGGATGGTCAAGTTTTCATATGAGAGATGCAAAGAGTAAAATGAAAATGTTTGGTAGATTGCACTTTATGGATAATAAAAGAATAGCTAAAATAGTATTTAATTGGGTTATGAGTAACAGGCAGGTAACAAGATGGATGAGAAAGGTAATACGGTATGCAAAAGATTTGGATAATGAATTTATATCTGTATATTTGTATAAAAAATGGGATGATTGTGTTAGGAGGATTGTTAAGTGCTATAGTGGTAAGGAATGGGATAAAAGAATAGATTTACTAATAAAGAATAGGGAATTAGAGAGATAAAGAACTAGTATGGAGAGTAAAGAGTTTAAATATATATAGAAATAAACAATATATTAGGTGTGAGTTAATTTATAATAGTAAGGAAAGTAGTTTATTGTTTAAGGCTCGAACAGGATCTTGAGCAACAAGAGAATATACATGTAAATGGAAAAATATGGGTGATTTATTCTGTAAATTATGTAAGGAAGAAATAGAAAACATTAGGCATTTGTTAATTGAATGTAAATGCTTGAAAACAGAAAGGGCACATATAATGAAGTTATGGGAAAATAAATATGAAAAAAGTGATTATACAGAAAGTAGATTATTGGTTTTTATGCTGGGTTTGGAAAAAGATAAGGGGGATTTAGATATAAAGGCTGTAGAGTTGACAAAGATTATGTTGTGGAAATGGGATGGAGCATAATATGGGAAAAATTAGACTGGGGAATGTAAAATTAAGTAGCTAACAAGTTTTTCTTGGTATAATTGCTGAGAGATTTTTGACTTCGTTTAAGGAAAAGCTACAGTACATCACATCACATCAATAAAGAATATGGGTTGTATTTGTATTTCAAAATGTTTATTTAACGTTAAAAAAAACAAATTAGGTGTTCTGTTGTAGAATGTACTATATGTGATGAGGTTTATCACTTGAAATGTTTAAATAAGACTAGGAAGGATGTAATAGGTTTATGGTTATGTAGTCAGTGTGTAAATGTGATTAAAGAGGTGAGAAAGTGTTTTCTAAGTGCAGATAGTAGAAAGACAGTGGAAGATAGATGAGAGTATGGTTTTAGTGGAGTGTTAGGAAATATGGGTGGAGAAAGTAATAGTGCAATGGAGATGATTAGTCAAAGAGTAAATAAGATAGAGGAAGAAATGAAGCATGTAGAAGTAAAATTAAAATCATTAGAGATAAAATGTGAGGAGATAAAGGAATTATTGAGTAGGAACGATAAGGAAGAAATAGATAAGGAGAACCAGAAAGTATTTGAAAATGTTATGGATGAAGTAGAGAAAGTAGATTATGAAACAGTAGTGATAGGAGATTCACTAATTAGAGAATGTGGGGATATAATTGCAAGGGAGAATAGAAGTAGGTATGTAAGAGTATGTTTGCTTGGAGCTAGAATTAAAGATGTAGCAGATAAAGTAAAAAAGCAAGGTAGTAGAGATGTGTATGTTATGGTGGGAACTAATAATTTATTAGAATTATCAGAAAGAATAATGGATGAGTATGTAGAATTGATTAGGAATTTGACTATGATTAAAGGAAGAGTTGGAGTAGTTGGATTGTTACCAAGATTTGACAAGAGCTATTTGTTAGATAGGGAATGTTCTATAAATGAGAGATAGAAAAAATTGTGTGAGAGTGATAATGTTATGTTTGTGGATGTGTGGGATTGTTTTATTGAAAAGAGGGAGTTATATAGTAAAGATGGGTTGCATTTAGGAAAACAAGGAAGTGAAGTTTTAGGGACTCTGATTTATAAAGAAATTTTTTCCGGGAAACTTATAAGGGGGGTGGGATTTTAAATTATAATATTATTAAAAAGAATGGATGGAATATAAGAAATAAAAAAGAATTTGATTTAGATATAAATATAGATATGGAGAAGGAATTGGTTTGTAAAATTAATGATAAGAAAGTAATTTATAAATTAATGATAAGAAAGTAATTTATAAATGTAACGGAGAAGAAAGAATTCAAAGAATTTATAAAAGAGTAGTTAGGAAAGAAGAAATTGTTAAAATTGGGTTTTTGAATATGCAAGGTGATAGGAGACCAGAAAAATGGATGGAATTAAATAAAACACTTGAAAATGAAGAGCTTGAGGTATTAGCAGTAGTGGAAACACATTTAAGAGAAGAAGAAAAACCTATTGTGAAACAGTTGGTTTGGCAAGTTATAAATAGGAAAAAAATGAAAAAATGGGTGGTGGTATAGGTGTTATATCAAAAAAATATTTAAATATTGTTAAATGTCAAGAACATTTGTGGTTTGAATTAAGGTTGGGTAGACAAGAATGGATGTTGGCTATAGTAGTTTATATAGCCACTGGAGATAGTCAAATTATAATGGAGTGGAATAGTAACATATATGAATGTCTAGTTAAGGATATACAAAGTTTTAAAGAAAAGGGGAAGAGAATAATGGTTATAGGGGATATGAATGAACATATTGAAGAAATTGATGATGTAGATAATAAAAATGGACAGCTTTTGAAGGAATTTTGTCAGAAAGTGAATTTGAGTATTGGAAATTTATTAAATATTTATGAGGGACAATATACATGGTCTAGAAATAATATATTTTATACATTAGATTATATATTGGTAGAGAAAGAGGGAATGAATAAAATACGAAAAATTAGGGTGTTTGATAATGAAGAAAAAGTATGCACTAATGATCATAACTTTATTGTAATTGAAATGGTTAGTAATGCGATGGAGAATAGAAACAAAAGTAGAAATAATAGTGAAAGATGTGGATGGAGATTGAATGATAAGAATAAGTTGGAAGAGTATAAAATACAAGTTGAAGAAATCATGGAAGAATGGGTTGGGGATAAGTATAAGGACTGGTGTAAAGAAGTAGAAAAAGTGGAAAATAGGGTTTTAGGTGAGAATATTCAGAAGAATAAAAGTAATAAAAAAATGAGAATGAGTAAAAGTGTAAAAGATAGGAAAGAAGCAAGTACAGAATATAAGTGTGCTATAAAGAACAAGGAAAGTGAAAAAGATATTAATGCTAAATGAGAAAAGTATTTAGAAAAGAAGAAGTTGGCTAAAATAGATAATTATAGAGAGAGAATGAAATTGAATAGTAAATTGTTGGAGGATATTAATAAAAGTGAAAGAGATGGGGTAAAAAATTTTGGAATTATATTAAAAGTAGAAATGTAGGGGGGAGAGAGATAGTATTACTAGATGATGAGGGAATAGAGTGTAGCTCTAGAGAAGATTTAGAAAGAATCTTAAATAGATATGTAATGAATATAGAAAAGATGTTAGATGTGAAGGATAGAGTGATAGAAAACATGAAAGCATATAGTAATGGGAGTATTAGGTTTTCAGAAAATGAAGTGAATGAGCTAGAGAAAAAATTGAAGAAATGGAAAGGCAAGACATTTAGATGTATGGGCAGTAGAGATGGTAATGAATTTTAGGATATAGGGTAAAAGTAAAGTTATTATCTTGTTTTAATAAGATGGCACAGAATACAGTTTTCCCAAGTAGTTGGAGTAATACAAGAGTAAGATTATTATTTAAAGGAAAGGGTAAGGATCATAGAAAGTTAAATAATTATAGACCAATAGCAGTAACATCAGTTTTATAAATATATATGGTGGCTAGAAGAGTTGTAAAATGGATGGAAGGGAATAACGTAGTGGGGGAAATGCAAGGCCGTTTTAGATTAGATAGGCATATAGAAGATAGTTTATTTGTAGTTAAGCAACTTATGGATATGAGTAGGAATTCAGATAAACAGTTATATATGAGTTTTATAGATATAGAGAAGACATATGATAGAGTAAATAGAAATAGATTATGGATAAGTTTAGTAAATTTCGAAATGGATGGAGTTTTAGTAGATATTATTAAGAAATTATATGAAAATAATTATTAGATATATCAATTAGGGAATATAGAATCAGTTAAATTTAAAAATGGGGTGGGACTAAGGCAAGGATGCTCTTTGTCACCTATTTTGTTTGTATTGTATTTGAGTGAAATGGAAAGAGAAATAGAGATACCGTTAATAGGTAGTAAGGGAGTATATATTTTGTCTTTTTTTTTGCAGATTTTTGTGTGCAGAAAGAAGAGAAGATATGGAAGTTATGTTGAGGACATGTGCAAGGGTGGGTAAAGAGATGGGGATTAAATTTAGTGAAGAATGATTCAAATATAATGATGGTTAATACTGGGGAAAGAGAAGATGTAGAATTTTTGTTGGGAGATATTAAGTGTGGTGAATAGATATAATTATTTGGGAATTATTTTAAGTAATCAGAAAAAAAAAGATAAATGAAGCAAAGAAAAAAAAGGGATTGATAAAGAAATTAACAGTGTTTTCATATAATAAATATGATGTAGCTGGAATTATATGGAAAGGAGTTGCAGTAGCAGGATTAACATATGGTAATGATGCATTATAGGTTAGTAGTGAGATATTAAATTACTTAGAAAAAATTCAAAGGGAAGTAGGAAGACATGCATTGGATGCAGATGTATGGACAGCAAGGGAGGCAATTCAAGGAGAAATGGGATGGTCAAGTTTTCATATGAGAGATGCAAAAAGTAAAATGAAAATGTTTGGTAGATTGCAGTTTATGGATAATAAAAGAATAGCTAAAATAGTATTTAGATGGATGAGAAAGGTAATATGGCATGCAAAAGATTTGGATAAAGAATTTATATCTGTATATTTGTATAAAAGATGGGATGATTGTGTTAGAAGGATTGTTGAGTGCTATAATGGTAAGGAATGGGATAAAAGAATAGATTTACTAATAAAGAATAGGGAGTTAGAGAGATGGAGAACTAGTATGGAGAGTAAAGAGTTTAAATATATATAGAAATAACCAGAATATTAGGTGTGAGTTAATTTACGATAATAGTAAGGAAAGAGTTTATTGTTTAAGGCTTGAACGGGATCTTTAGCAACAAGAGAATATACATGTAAATGGAAAAATATGGGTGATTTAGTTTGTAAATTATGTAAGGAAGGAATAGAAAATATTAGGCATTTGTTAATTGAATGTAAATGCTTGAAAACAGAAAGGGCACATATAATGAAGTTATGGGAAAATAAATATGAAAAAAGTGATTATACAGAAAAAAGATTATTGGTTTTTATGCTGGGATTGGAAAAAGATAAGGGGGATTTAGATATAAAGGCTGTAGAGTTAACAAAGATTATGTTGTGGAAATGGGATGGAGCAGAATATGGAAAAAATTAGACTGGGGAATGTAAAATTAAGTAGCTAACAAGTTTTTCTTGGTATAATTGCTGAGAGATTCTTGACTTCGTTTAAGGAGAAGCTACAGTACATCAATTTTGAACACCTCACATTTTAAAGCAAACGAAGTGTTTTTTAAACAGAATAATGCATCACCAATGACAAATAAAGCAGTAAATCATCATCCCAAGGTCTATCTGAATCTTTAAACTTCTTGCAGAATTTTTCAAATCAAAAACTGAACTTTAGTCACCACTGTAGCGATAGTTTTAAAAAGTCAGAAACATTGAGTACGTTACAAATAGAAGAACTAGTATCAATCAAGACTTTCCCATGACACTATTACTTATCGAGACAATTGAAGTCATAGTGCAGGATCCAAGGGCAGCTAATTTCCCATATCTCAAAGCACCAATTTGCCCACAAGGGTTCCTCCACCAATGAGGCAGAGAGACACTTCTTGCTTCTGGTGGAGCATGTGAGGATCCGCACAGGGAATCCACATGTTTTGCTGTGCAGCTGGATCTTACATTGGCATTTGATTCAGTCATTCCATCCCTGCTACTCTAATTGCTCAGACAGTAGGCAGTACTCTCAGTTTATGTCAAGATTATTGGTAACCTTCTCCTTAACAGATCTATGTTCACATCATTAGATGATTGCCTGGCTCTTTGGTTCAGACTTCATCTTTCTATTCCCCAGGGATCCCCATTAGCACTGTGTTTTGTTGCTTATATCAACCCTCTACTTAAAAAAATTGAACAAGACTTATCTGGGATCTTTATGCATATACTGAAGAAGGAAGTCCATCATATCTTATGTTGATGATGCTACTGTCTTACTCTCATCCAAAATATACTGTCTACAATAAATTCTTCACAGGTTTGCTGTGAAATATAATCTTAATGTTAATCCTTCCAAATCATCTGCTTGGAAGATAAGTAAGCCTTCCAAATCATCAGCTTGGAAGATAAGTAAAGTGTCATCAGATTTCATGTCAGAACCCCAGAAATTTCTGGGCTTTTCCATAGCTTTGCCAAGACAGCAATGAGGAGAGAAATTCAGCTCTCTTTCCTGAACAAAACTAAAAAAGTGGTTAAGTCTTTGTCCACAATCTCCCACTTACTTCCCAGAAAACTAGCACTTCTCAACATGCTAGTATTTCCTAGGATCAAAAATTGTAGTGAAACCTACCTAGTCATTTCAAAATAACATTCATTCCATCTGCTCTAGGTTACTATGGAAAAGCAAGTATGTGGCCATCAGTCTTTCCAAGATGCAGAAACTGAGGGAGTTGAATGGACTGGGATTACATGCAGTTAATGTGTTCTATGTTCAAAAGGGCTTGAGAGCTTTGAGTGATTTATGCTTTAGCATATATGGGCCATATGGAATTGAAACTATTGAACCCACAGACATGCCACTACCAGTTGGCAGCAAATGAATAAGCAAGTTAGTAAACTATTTAGCCAGCCTATTCCCCATTACCTGGCAGGCACTGGAAGCCAAAAACACTTACTGTGACACTTTTAAATCTATGTATCCTAACCAGGACATTATACAAACTCAACTGCCACTTAGCATCAAGCATAACATCAAAAAAATCAAAGTATTAGACATTTTAACCCAAGTATACAGTATAGACTTTTTGTTGAAATATAATTTAATCTTTTTAGCAATGTGTCACTTTTTGGTATACAGAAAGGGCTGTCATAGGCTGGATCTGCAAGGTGGTTTGTGCAGGACCAGTGAGGAGACCATGCAACATCTTTTTTATGATTGTCCTTTCTTCAATTGACTCTGGTCTATGATAGCAAGCAATGTAGTCCCCAACAGTAAGGATGTACTTTTGCTTGAGAAGGCTTTTAGTACTGGCTCATTCTCAGTCATTAGATTGTCACTTTTGATTGTCTTTGCCATGTGGCTGAAGTGATGTGATTACATTTTCAAACAGATCACTACAGATCTTTGCAGTGTATACAATAAAATTAGTGGCAAACTCAGAGACAGGGACAGACTGTTGACACTTGAATGGTTGCATCGAGACACCTGGTCTTGATGCACCACTGTGAATGGTGAGTAAACACCTTGGAAGTCTTCAATTCCATATTATACTGACAATATATAAAATAACTTCATGTAATCAGAGACAATGTAATCAGAAAAAAATGTCAACAAAAACAATGTAATCAAAAGTTATGTCATGAATAAATTTACCTTTATAAAAAAAGACAGCTATTCTCACCACAGGTGTTACAATTAGATGAGTAAGTGAGTTACAGAATCTCATCTTATGCACTGGCCAATTAAATCAGAACTTATTCCTTTAACAAATTTATTACATTACAAACTACAGTTTTAATTATGGCTAATTCATGCTATGAAATGCCAATAAGGTTTGCGAACAGTTAATTTGCAAGAGACAATAATTATAATTATTCTAGGTATCTCAAAGTTAGTTTAAATTAGCTCTCTATACAGATTATTATTACATAATTAGATTGTGAATTCAAATCAAAGTTGAATTTATTAATATTAATGGCAGAATAAACTGAGATCTGTTATAGTGAAGTTTCTGATACTATTGTGCTATATTAACCAAAAGAAAATGGCATCTCGAATGTGCATTTCCTCATGGGATCTATTAACTCAGTGATCAATTCCTGTGGACCATATGACTTGCTATGAGAAGAGAACATTTCTTTCTGGAGGTCTGATTAGCTTGCAACATGAACAATCTGGACCTCGTGTTCCAGTTCTAAGGAAAGCTGTCAGAACAAAAATATGGAATAACCTTAAACCAAATTTTATTTAATACAATATAGGTATGTAGCAAGATGCATATGCATGTAAGTGTGCTTTATAAGGAAGACATTCTCCACGCTAATGATCATCGATCATTATTAAATCTAAAATGCACTAAATCTACAGCTTCTTTCCACTAAACCATTGTATACCAGTTCATAAGTTAGCATACTTGAACATGCTAAAAAAAGGGGTTAATTAAGTGATCCAATTTATAATTAATCTTTATAGTTCATACTATAAATTCTAGGGAGGAATAAAGCATAACAAGGACTTACTTATTTAATTCAAATATGCTTTAAAATATCTCTTGCGTTAATCAACTAGATATTTTCTTAATAAGTAGCAAACCCAATTAGTCAACTAATACATAAATAAATAATATGCTTATACATAAATTTATTAATATCATAACATAAAAAAATTATATTGACAATCATAAAATTCAAAATGTATTATTTGTTACAATCTACCTTGACTGTTACTGTTTCTAAAATTTTTAGCTACAATTTTTTATATACAATCACAAAAACAATATTTGAAACATACCATCATTCACACTAACATTTACTTAAGAATACCATAATATTTCACAATTTGCAAATGTCAAGAAACATCCTACTATAAGTTAAAGTTTCTTCTTAAATTTTCATCTCTTTAGATCAAGTAAAACATCTCTATAACATTAATTATATATGTTTGAAATGTTTATATATATATGTCAACAGATGGCATTCTACCAAAAACACCGTCAAGCTTGTTTGTTTACATAAATGTCAGAGCAAGCATTCATTATCTCTAATTTAATTTCCACCTTCAGATCATGATTTCAAGCTATTTGCTATCGTCAGTGAAAGACAGGAATAAGAAACTAGATCTAAACACAAACTCTGAGCATTTATGAAACAGTTTCTATTCAGCTTGCAAGCGTGAATCTTTTAGACACGTAATGTCTTCAAAGTCAGCATACAAGCCAGATAGCTATATGGGTCTGATCTCAGTTCAGCATCACCACATAGTAGAAGCCTCTGCAATATATATCATTGCTAGAAAGACCTCAAAGGTACATTTATGAAAAACAAAAAACAAGTTAAAAACTTGCTAACGCTTGTATTTATGTCAACAGATGGCGTTCTACCAAAAACACCGTCAAGCGTATGTTTACATAAACGTCAGAGCAAGCATTCACTATTTGTAACTTTAATTCCACTTTCAGATCATGATTTCAAGCTATTTGCTATCTTCAGTGAAAGACAGGAATAAGAAACTAGATCTAAACACAAACTCTGAGCATTTATAAAACAGTTTCTATTCAGCTTGCAAGCGTGAATCTTTTAGACACGTAATGTCTTCAAAGTCAGCATACAAGCCAGATAATGAATTCTGTTTTATATATAATGAAAATAAAATTTATTTTTCAGTATGGTATAATCATTTTTTTAAATGTAAATAAAATATTTTTAAAATTAAAATGTGTATTTATTTATTTTTTGTAATATTTCATTTATATTTATATTCATTTTCAGTTTGAACCTATATCTACCAAATATATTTTATTTACCGAAACTATTTTATTATAAATGATATTACGTAAATAAATGATTCCCTATTGTTTTCTTTATTTACAATTCAATAAAATAGCTGGACATGTGACAGACTTGTTGCTACAGTATTATATCTTAAATTTATTTTAGTATTAAATAATTTCACTGAAGTAACTTAAGACATTGATAAATAAATTGGTACCAATATAGTACTTGCTTGACAGCATTTTAAAACCTGCCCAAATCCCTGGCTCACATATCCAAGGGATAAATGACATGGCTTATACTGGGCAACATTTTTTTTTTTTTCTGTTGCATGAGATTTTAGAAATTTTTCTGTATATTTCTGCATCACTGATTCCAAATCAGAAATCCATTTTTGGTGCACGCTCTAGTGTTTATGCAATTTTAATTTCTTTTTATTACACTTAATGGCATGCATTGGTTTTCAAATTGGAGTTAAAGGGCAACAATTCTTGGATTGAACATAACCACAAGACAATTAATGTTTTTCAAACATCATTTTTACATAATTGTAGTTGTTTTTAAATTTGAAAAATTATCTGATAAAAACACCCTCTTATTTTGTTTTTAGATTAAATCATGGCTTCTTCGAGTAGATGTAAATATAAGAATAGTCTTGACACCTTCTGTTATATATGTGAATGTTACACACTTCAATGTCAAAGGCCCAATATTTCATCATTTGTGACATGTGCATTCCCCTTGGTGATCAAAACAAGAATTGGGCTCCTCGTATTGTGTGTCATAATTGTGAGGAAATGCTTCATGACTGGACAAAAGGAAAATGCAAAGGAATCCCTTTTGGTATACCCATGGTTGGGCATGAATCCACAGCAGTGACTCTTATTTCTGTCTGATCCATACAAAGAGCATTGGCAAGAGAAAACAGCAGGTTTCAATGGTTTTATTTCTTCCTAAGGACAAAGAAAGTGAACATGGTGATCAAGGGTATTTTGATAAGATGCATGAGGAAATGGTTGTAGAATCTGAAGTGTCTTCTTTTGATGCCAAGCAGTTATTAACCCTTCAGCAGTTTAGCCAAGGCAAATTGAATGACTTAGTAAGAGATTTGGGTTTATCAAAGAAAGCAGCTGACTTCTTAGCCTCCATGCTTCAAGAAAAGAATGTACTTCACAGGTCAGTTAAAATTAATGCAACACTTTTCTTACATTCACATTCCACTTACTCTTAAAATATATATTTCTATAAAATAAAAATAAGATTTCCAAAATAAATCATTCATATGTACAGAACTATAAATTCAAAATCACATATTTTATTTTAGTTTTAATTGCATTTTCTTCTCATGTATGAATATTCTTATCTGAATTCTCTGGTTTAGCAATATGGTATAGGGATGGACTCAAACTACTTTCCTTAATACATTAAAAGAATTTCTGAATTATTTACTTATTAAATATATATATCTTCTTCAATAAAAAATATAGTCAAATGAAAAGTTGTTCCAGATAGCATTTTTTTAATTAAGAAGTATATTTGTAAAAGCTCCTCACTGATGATGGCCACAAGCCAGAAACTAGTCTGGGGATATTGGATGAGTAGGCATTAGATAGGGATTTTATGCACAAGCCTTCTGCCTTTCATTGATTACTCTGGTTGGCACAGGGTGGCACTACTGTATGGAGAGTTTTGCTTTGTTTATAAACAATTATGTGCTAGTATAAGAGATAGTGATCATGTTATATTTGTAATTGTGAATAATGCAATAATAGACAAATTAGTTAGTGTAAAAAAAAAAATTATTTAGGGTTTGGATTTTTTCTAAATTTCATTTTAATTTGGGAATCTGTAGCTATCAAAAAAATAATAAAAATTGAAAGTTATTAACTGTTAGAGTTATTTCTTACTACATCATTCATAAAGTAAAACATTTTCTATCAAAAACAATTATTTAAATTTTGCCTCTCCTCCACTTATGGAAATAATTTGTTTCTTAATAAATATGAATATTTTCAAAAATATGGCCATAAATTTTGAATTAACTCACCCGTCTACTTTCTTGTTATTGCAGTTTTTAACTAATTGATAAACAACCTTTACAGATATTGATTCCTTGTTGTGATTGCTTATTTCTAATTAATTGATGAACAACTTTTGATATTCTTAAACCTATACCTATTTTTTTGTTTTTCGAAAAAAACAAATGAAGTTAAACAAAAATAAAATTGTGCCATCCTTTTTACTATGAAACCAAGCCCAATAAAAATTTCACATTTATATTATTAAATTGTCTTAAATTTATCAGATTATCACTTGATTAATAAAGCATTACATGATCTATCCTATCACCAGCTTATTTGCCACTTACTCTAACCATTGAAAAGTAATGATAGTTGCTGATAGTACTTAATAAATCCCTATCCTGTGCTTTCCTGTCCAAAATCCCTAAAATAGTTTCAAGTATATGGCTCTTGTCAATGAAGAGTCTTGGATCTTGGCAACTAAATTTTAAAATTTAATGCGCTTTCTTTCCATCTCCTATTATTTACCTTTCTGTTATACTCTCAAACTATCAGTCCAAAATGAAAATCAAATATTTTCAACTAAGCTAACTATAGTAATCCAGTTCAGTTTCTATATCTTATGTATTCTAACTTTTTAAAAACTAAAGTTAAAATGCTAAAAAAATCAAGTCAGCTGTCACATGACCTAATTTTAATAAAGCTCGTATTTACAAATGTTATAAACAGAGTTCGCAAAACAAACTCTTAACAAGCTTTGACAATATCCTCAACCCCAGACCGGTCTGAGGTTGAGGATATTCTCAAAGCTTGTTAAGAATTGGTTTTGCAAACTCTATATATAAAAACCAAAGTTATCTCTATCTCATGGTATTCCAGTCTATGTTTTGCTTACCAAATACAATTTACTAACAATAAATATATCACCAAAGAATTTCTAATTCAATTAATAACTTTTAATCTGAATAAATGCAAAAATAAAAACTGAAATAATTAAATCTGTTCTCCATAGTATGTTGCTATAGTGTACTCTTTATCAGTAGCATCCATGAATTAACATATAAATAATTATTTATGGGGACTAAGATCCAAACATTTTATGAAAGAAACTATTTATATTAGATGAAGTTGTTTATCAATTCATAAAAATTAAGTTATTTGATAGAAATATGTAATGAATCTTTAAAAGACAACAATTTTCCTATTAGTCAACTAAATTAGATAAAGTTTGGAAAAGAAATATTTCATGAGAGGAACTCGCCTGCCTAAATACCAAAGATGAGATGAACATGCCAATATAATTCAAATAAACAATAATGATCTACAAGTAAAACTATAATCCAG
The DNA here is from genome assembly GCA_028023455.1 of Epiperipatus broadwayi. Lineage (NCBI taxonomy): Eukaryota > Metazoa > Onychophora > Udeonychophora > Euonychophora > Peripatidae > Epiperipatus > Epiperipatus broadwayi. Next base: position 246,202 of record JAQFVV010000251.1, read on the forward strand.
AATTCAATTGGCACTATAATTTTCAATTGGCATTAAAATATTATATAATATTCAATTAAAATATTACAAAATATTCATTTGGCATTAAAATATCACAAAATATGATAGGACATGAATGTTTGATTAATAGTAGCTAATTTCTTTATGGGATTTTCTAAAATACAGCATTTCATAATAAGACTAATTGATAATTATCAGAAAAAAAATTTTTTTTTTTACCTTCATCATCATCATCAACCATTATAAATCCACTGCAGGATGAAGGTCTCTCCAAGTTCAATCCATCTTTTCCTATCTTTAGCTTCTCTTCTCCACATCACCCCTGCACACTTTCTTATTTCATCCATCCATCTCACATGTGGTCTCTTTCTGGGTCTTTTACAATCTCTTGGAATCCAGTTTAAAATTTCAATTGACCATCTGTTATCATCTCTTCTAACAATATGTCCAGCCCAACTCCACTTCAGTCTTTTAATTTTTTCAATGAGGTCAGTAACATCTGTTTCTCTTACCCATACATTGCGTTTTTGATCCCTTCTTGTTACTCCCAACATGCATCTCTCCATACTTCTTTGAGTGGTCTGAAGTCTCTGTATTGCTCTTCTATTAAGTGTTCAAGTCTTGGATCCATAAGTAAGAACTGGCAAACCACATTTATTAAAAACCTTTTTTTTCAAACATCTAGACATATTTCCTTTTAGTATCAAGTTATTTCTACCAAAAGCACTCCAACCAAGTTTAATTCTATGATTAATTTCATCCATTATATTTGCATCTGTATTAATAATCTGACCAAGGTATTTGTAACTGTTAACTTCTTCTAACTCATCATAATCAATCTTTATTTTCATATTTTGAGAAAATCTATTAAACATTACTTTAGTTTTTTTAACATTTATCTTTAGTCCTACTTTCCTACTTTCATCTGATAACTCCTGCAACATTTCCTTAGTGACTTTTATATATTTTTCAGTAATTTACAGTTAAATTTAATCCTTGATGCATCAATAACTCATTAAGATTTTTAGTTCATAGCTTATCATTAAGGAAAATGATAAGAACTGTATTATTACTGCTAAGATTTCTATGGCTATTGAGATATAAAACCACTTTCCAAAACAAGCACATTTATTTTGTTTAACAAATCTGAGAATATGGTTAGAAAAGGAATATAGTAGAAACCCAAAAATTCCTGGCAAAACAAGAATTGTTTCATTCATTAAGTCTCCTATAGTCTGACTGAAATGTGGATACACTATCTTGCAATTATTAATTAAGAAATAGTTCCTATGTAATAATATAAGTATGTTTTTCGTATATTAAATATAATATGTTAAGTTCTGTTTTGAATTTTTACAAAATTTTGAATTATATACAGCAAAATCAATCTTCAATATATATATATATTATGGCAAATTTATATTATTAAAATAATCTTAGAAATCAACTGCCAGTATAGATTATACATGAGATAAAAATTCAGAAAAAATACAGAATAAAGTTTTTGATGACTAAAACGTAGAAATAGGGAACGCGTAAGTACAAATGGGAACAAAACTGAGACAATTGCGGGAGGCGCGTGTATGTGAGCAATAAAATCAAAATTGCATTAGACTTTAAGTTAGATAAAATTAGAAATTCCAGATTAATTCCTCTTAGAGAAAAGATAAGTTATCGAAAATTTAAAAATCTTAATGTAAACAAAAAAAATAGCAGGAATAATGAACGCAAATAAAAATACAAAAAAAAAAATTGGTGAAAACGAAAATGTAAAGTATCGGAAAATAAAAGGAAAGAAGATGAATATTTAATGATTTCATTAACTTATAATGTATAATAGCTTTTTAAATAATTTAAATATTGAAAACTCTTGGGCTATCTGTAGATGACTTTAATATATAAATAAATTCGATAAGTAGATAAAAATGTTACATAATATACAAACACGGTAATCCAAGATTAAGCAAAACAGTTAGTTTATTGGACAATTAAAATTAACATTTTTTACATTTTCAATCCATGCATCTTTATCTTTTATGAGCACAACTCTAATATTTCGTTTAATAACACGACATAACGATTAATATTAACATTAATATATTAACCTGTGTGCAGTTAATAACAGTTGAATGGAAAATTTAAATTAAGTTAAATTTTTCTAAAAACATTCAATACTAAATATTAATTGCTGAAAATAGTCCAATATAAAACTTCAGGAAAACAATAATTTTGTTTGACAATTTTATAATCCCAGTAGATGGCAGTGCAAAAGAAAACCTCAGATGAAAAAGGGAACCGCCATATTTCTCATTAAAATAAGTTAGTTTGTAAGTAACGTACATTTAAGGCTATACGTATATTTTACGCATTGATATTTATTGTGTTTATGTTGATATTTAAATATGTAATTTAATACTGCATAAGTGAATGCATAATTGAATTAACTATATTGCTTTTTCTGATTGATTATTTAAATTTTACAATTAAACTACGTTTATATAATAATAGTAATAATAGCTCCAATAATTTCGTAGCAGTAGCGTGCATTCAATGTATTCGGTAGATACCGCGATCCTTTGTAAAAATTAATTTACCTGTACACATGTTAGATAATTCGCCAAGTTAGAATAGTTATTGCCGGACGATATATCGCTGCAGTGCTATTAGCAAACTTTATATTTAAAAAATGTGTTTTTGAATTTACTGAATTTTAAAAAATTATTATAAATACGAATTTTATATTTTAAAAACTTGAATTCAAGTTAATTGTAAAAAATTATTATGAATACGATATAAATAAGATTTTTTCGATAAAAAAAATTATTGAAGAAAAGCAATTTTCAACGTTGTTTATTTAATTCAAATCTTATTTATATCGTATTCGTAATATTTTTTAAACAGTAACACGAGTACTTTTATTCCTGTCAGTGATTTGCTCGTGGATAACCGCTACAAAACTATAGTACTCTTTATAACATTCGTAATGAATCTTTCTTTTAATTCTTTCTTTATACTGGTACATTGTGTAATTCGTAAGCTAAACGTCACTAGCCCACCTCTATTTCGTGAAAAAAAGTACAGAAATTGGGTAAACATGAACCTACCAGGTCACGATAAAATTTTATAGTTCAAATTTTTTTCACCAGAGTTTCTTGTCGAATTATTTAAAAATTTGTTGTGAAATATCAAATACTCGGCGGCATAAAATTATATTATAAAAAAAATAATTAATAACAAATAATTATATAAAAAATATCTGATAAAAACTAATTTATTAAAATAATAACAAAATAAACGGCCCGGATATTACACAGGCAATATTTATTTATGCACACTTTTAAATACTTACATTATCTGTGCATCTTCCACTCTAGGAAATAATTTGCATACCTGGGAGGCTTTCTCCATTTTCTCTGACATCAAGGAGTAGAAGTATTTGTTTTCTCATCTGGATCAGTGTTTACATCTATTGCTTCTTCAGATCTAGATAATTGTTCACGTTTGCCCATTACAGGGAATATATCCTGCTCAATAGAGGGAGCATTTTTACATTCATTATCTGTATGTGGGAGTTAGTTGCCATTATTTTTATTGTTACTACAATAGTTTTTTTTAATCAATGGACATTTTATTTGTATTCCATATATACTAAGTGAAAGACTTATAAATTCCCTCTCGGGTAGCTGACCTATGGCCAACTCAGTTAATAATTCATCATTGGATGGAAAATGGCTATTCTTAACCATAGGTCAAAGGCTAAATTAAAATTATAAAACACTCAATTTTTTATTACAAAAATTGGAAGCCTGGAAAGTACTGACTTCTTTTTCAGTTATTCTAAGTCCCGTTGAAGATGTTGTTGCCAAAAGAGTCCACATTAAAAAAAAAATGTTTATCATTTTGTATATTGTCTATCAATTACCAATATAAAAAATAAAATGTAAAAAGATATTATTTTTTTTATTAATTTGTAATTTTTTCTTTATTTAATATATTTCCGAATCACATATAATGGAAGCCATGGATATTGAAATCATGAATACAGGAAAATGCACTACTATGATTACATTACTTAAACAGATTAAAGTGCATGAAATGTCTCTCACAATTTTGTATAGATAATACAAATTGTCGAATTTTAGAAAGTTGAAGCAACAGTATTTTATTCATATAGTAATTTTAAAAATACTTTCAAACTACTTACAATGATTTAAAATATTAACAAATAAAATATTTTAATTAGAAAAAAGATCTACCTATTAAATAAGTACAAATCTTAATTGATAAACTCACCCACACATTTAGGACAACAATCTCCTGCTTTAATTACTGGAGAAGCATAGTTGGGAGTTGGACAAGTAATAAGAGCACACATTTCATTCCCATTATGACAATAACACTCACGGCAACTATCATACCATGTTTCACCATCTTCAAACCTGCGATGGTCTAATGTAAGACAAGGAGGTCCTTTTCGTGGTGGAAATTTGCCTACAATTAATGGGTATTCTGTGAGGAAACTTGTTAAATAAACATTGGTTGAAGAAGGTAAAAGAGGAGGATCTACATATATACAAAAAAGAATTGCTTTAAATACATATATAATAATATTTATAATAAATACAGAATAAATACTAATCATGAAGATGATTAAAATGATAATAACATTCCCATATAATAAATAAATTTGTGATTATCTTATTTTTAAAAGTAAATATTCATTAACTGGTATTAGTTTAGTGTATAACCTAACCATTAGATGGAGCCATATTATACAATTCAAAGAGCAATGGGATGGTCAAGTTTTCATATGAGAGATGCAAAAAGTAAAATGAAAATGTTTGGTAGATTGCAGTTTATGGATAATAAAAGAATAGCCAAAATAGTATTTAATTGGGTTATGAGTAAAGGGCAGGTAACAAGGTGGGTGAGAAAGGTAATGCGGTATGCAAAAGATTTGGATAAAGAATTTATATCAGTATATTTGTCAAAAGATGGGATGATTGTGTTAAGAGGATTGTTGAGTGTTATAGTAGTAAGGAATGGGATAAAAGAATAGATTTATTAATAAAGAATAGGGAGTTAAGAGAGATGGAGAAATAGTATGGAGAGTAAAAAGAGTTCAAATATATAGAAATAAACAGAATAGGTGTGAGTTAATATATGATAATAGTAAGGAAAGTAGTTTATTGTTTAAGGCTCTAATGGGATCTTTAGCAACAAGAAAATATACATGTAAATGGAAAAATATGGGTGATTTAGTCTGTAAATTATGTAAGGAAGGAATAGAAAATATTAGGCATTTGTTAATTGAATGTAAATGCTTGAAAACAAAGGTTACATATAATGAAGTTATGGAAGAATAAATATGAAAAATGTGATTATACAGAAAGTGAATTATTGTTTTTTATGCTGAGTTTGGGAAAAGATAAGGAGGATTTAAATATAAAGGCCATAGAGTTGACAAAGATTATGTTGTGGAAATGGGATGGAGCAGAATATGGGAAAACTTAGAGTGGGGAATGGAAAATTAAATGGCTAACAGGTTTATCTGGGCATAATTGCTCAGATATTCTTGACTTCATTTAAGGAGAAGCCACAGTACATCACATCACATGTCAAAAAATCGGATTTAGTATTTGTTGCTACAGTTTTTCTACTTATGATTTAGATATCAGAGAATTGCTCACAAATTATTTATGTCTTCTAACATGCAATCTTTCGAATTTATCTACTTACATAACTTCAGATATTTGTTCAACTATGGTGCCAGGTATCCATTCCTTTTTTAATATCTAACTTATGCAGCTTCACTGATTAAATTTTTAAAAGTTTGCATTGTATTGTAATGTTAGGGATTTCCTAAGAAAGTCTTAAGGCGGTCGCATCTCTATAATCAAACCTTGACTCTTCAAATAGAATACTGCGAATAAAATGATTTAAATTTAAACTAAAATGTAACCTAATTCAAATTTAATAACTTAATATTAAATATCTAGTATAGATACAATTTATAATAAATCATTCACCTTTATCAATTTTCCCGTTATACTCTGATTTCAAACTCATGGAGAAGTTGTGTTAACTCTCTTCAGGTTTTCATAAATGTTAAGACAATGATTATATTATAAATAATCTCAATATATTTTAAAATATATTCCAATTTAATAATTAGGATATTAAATATATGTGTAGGGGTATATGGGTTTGAATATAGTTTGATTTTGTAAAATTAATAAATAAACCAAATGAAATAGAGACTTCTTTAATTTTTAAAACAATCATTAATAATATTTATTTAAAAGAAAATAAATAACCAACTTTATTTTACATTTCTACTATTTTTAAAGTTTAGATATAAAATAACTTTCCATATTTACTTAGTAGATGTGTGTTTTATAATATTAACGGACACAAATAATGTATAATAAACTTAATGGATTTTTATAATTTACAAAATAATTTATAAAAATATTCAAATAACTAATATGAATATAATAAATGCAAATAATTAATAATATTACATTCTAGCATCCATATGATAAAATTATATCTTCTTGAAATTATTCCTGTAGTAAGTCATAGTTAGTAAATATAAATTCTCCATACAGAATATTAGGAAATCACACAACTAAGAACAAATAAACATTACTAATTTAATTAGATTAATACTAAGAATGTTCTGTAAATGTCAAATCAAAATATATAATATGAAGAGTGATAAACTCTTACCTTCATATTAATTTTACTTGAACCTTAATTTAAAAATCTTTTAAAATCTTTTATCAAGTCACTTTCATTTGAAGATGTAGACTTTAATAAATATAAAAAATAATAATTCAATTAATTTCATAATCTTTTGTTTATCTACATTTAGTCTCTCACGATTGAATTATTCTAAATGTAAAAGTATTTCAATAACGAAGGAAATAAAATTAAATGTTTTATAATGAAAGTTCACAAAGCCGATGTAAAATAATGAAAAGTTCATGTTACTGTCCAATTCATTTCCGTGTTGAAGAAACAATGTTCATTCAGGATAAAGTTCTTTATTCCTCTGATAGTAATCATTGTAAAGATATCCAAGCATTCAGGTTTTCTTAACCATTCTTCTTCCATGATATTGCCATCTTCCTTAAACGATTTTATTAGCAATTGGAATTTCAAATAGAATTATGGAGATGAGATTCATATAACTTATAGGCATTTAAGTAGGATAAACAGTTACATTTATTTATGATCAAAACTATAGCATTATATATCCTATGATGATTGGAATTTACTGAGAAGGCATTTCTTTATATATTTAATCTTCTTAAATTAATATTGATCTTAATATATAATAATTTCTGGAAAAGTTTATAACTTCAGAATTCCAATTTAGAACGATCTTTTTAAGCTTTTAAATAATAAATATATAATTTCGATTTAATTACAAATTATATTAAGAAAGAATAATTTATTTATTCTTCTATTTGCCGAATATTAAAGTTTGTTTCTTAATAAAACTTTTCTTCAATAAATAAACTGTATATTTTGTTAATCAATCTTTTTATATGTATTCTATATTTGAACACATTAAAATCAATATGCGAAGTTTCCAGTACATCGGCAAAAGATAGAAGATAATAAAAATTTTTATTTCATTTTTTTTATAAAATCCTTTCCAAACATTTTTTATTTATTATTTTTTTTTTTTTAATTAATTTTTTTTATATAATGAATTTATTTTTTTTTTTATTTTTTTTTTTTTTATTTTGTTTTGTTGGGAACTTAATTTTTTAAAAAGATTTTTTTTTTTTCCCTTTTTTCATAAAAGATTTAGTGAAAACATTGCTAACGTATTTATGAATATAAAATAATATTTTTAATTGTTTTTAATTTTATTAAAAACAATTAGTAAAATAAATAATAAAGTATATACATTAATTATATGTCTATGTGATAGAATTGTGTACTCTCACAGTATGTTTCTTCTCTAAAAATTCTTCTTTTACCAAATAAAAGCTTTGATAAATGATTATGACATTTTCTACTAAACAGCAACTCTACAGGTGTTTTCCAGTTTGTTTCATTATGGATAAAATGCTGGCAGAACATGATTTTTATTCACTTTTATATAATTAGCTTTTACTTTCCTCAAGACATTTCAAACTTTGGATTGCCTTTTTTGAAAGTCTGTTAGAGGCTGAAGTAAGAATTTGATAAATGATATTATCTATTAAGTTGTTTTCAAAATCTCCGGAAATGAACTCTGTTCCTTTATATGATGTCAGGATCTTAGGATATTCACGAGTGGCAAACGCTTATAGGGCTTTTATAGCTCATTTAGTACTCACAGTTTTCACAAGCTTTTACTCTGCCTATCTGCTGTATGCATTTACTAATATTAATATTAGATGTTCATTCAATAGTTTTGCATAATCTTAATGGATATGTTTCCATATTACTACATGATTCTTGATAGAAGTCTTCTACCCATTTCACAATGTCATATCTCTTTTGAGTAATAATTCCATCTTTTTTCTTATTGCAGATATAAATTTTCTACCAATACCAAAATGTTTTACACTCTTGAGACTTTTATTCCATACTTTCTTATATCATTTTCAACTCTTTCCCTCACCATTTTATAAAATTCGAGGTATTCAATCCTTTTTAATGCACCATTTTTGTATATTTTCATATTCCTTCTTTTCTTCATAAATTCTCGTCACAGTAGAAATTTTATTGGTTAATTGCTGCTTCTTTCTACTACCTATCTTGTTCCAGTTTTTTAAAAGTATATCAGTTATTTTCTTATTAATTTTATTCAAATCTGAATCATGTTCAAAATTTATTAATACTTGAAACCGATTTGTATATTCTAATTTAAATTCCTTAGACTATTTCTGAAGATTAGGAATATCAAGTGTAAATATTGTTTTTCTTAAAAAAAAATTTGTTTCTCTAGTTTTGCATTAGCATATATCTTACATCTTACTAATTGATGATCACTTCCTGTGTTAAATTTATTAAGAACATTACAATCTTGAAATATGTATTTTCTGTTAGTTAAAATATAATCCAATTCTGCTGTATCCTCATTTGGATGCTTCCATGTCCATTTCCTTTTAATATTTTTTTCAAAAAAAGAATTCATAATATTTTATTTTTTTTCTGCAAACTCCACAAGTCTATGTCCTCTCTTATTTCTATTACGATAACCAAAATTACCTGCAGCACTTTCATCTTTCATTTGTTTACCAATTCTAGCATTAAAGTCTCCCATAACAATTTTAAAATGTTTACTCTGATCAAAAACCTTTTGTACATCCATATAAAAATCTACAACTTCATCACTATGAGGTTTTGTTGGGGCATAAACCTGAATTATTTGCATTTGGTATCTGTTATTAAGTTGTATAACTAATCTTGCCATTGTCCGATACACCATTAATCTCCTCAATGTTTTTCCACTTTTTATTTATAATGAATTGTATCTCCAATATTTGTGCCTTTATAGTAGAGTACATGTCCACTTTTTAAATCAATTGTCTCTTCACCTTGTCTTCTAACTTCACAAAGTCCAAAAATGTCCTATTTAATATAAAACAGTTCTTCTAATTCTTGCAATCTTTTTTCACTTGAAAGTGATCTGCAGTTGTAAATACCTAAATAAAAAGTCATCAAATGACAGCATGGATCCACAATCAGCGAATTCTTAGCACTCTCCATCTTCGGCCACCAACTGCTGCCTTGGTTTGTGATTTTTCAGTCTCCTGGGATTAAGGGCCATGATTTATTTTTGTCTGGCATGATTGTATACATTTATTGGAAAAATATTTATCATTTACACATACATTCATTCTGCCTTGTCAGGCAATTGAGAAGAAAGATCATCATGTTTCTTGATCTTAAACTCAGCGGTAAAAAGCCAATAAACTTACCATACTGGCTAATGCGTGTTGGTGAGCAGTCCATCCATATTCATATACTATATGAATAATTACAGCTGTAACGGCAAGAATGTATGGAGTGGATATTAGAAATTTGCCCTGCTCAGTTCCTTTAAGGCCTCCAAGAGGAATCAAAGGATCTTTTTTCAGTTAATAAAATTTTATACATTTCATTATGTGCAGATGAAATTTTACAATATTAAGAGATATTCATTTTTTACATTTAGTTTCTATTACAAGGTTTATGAGTATTTCAGTCATTCATTGGTAAAACAGTTTTAAAAAAGTTTATCGGAAGTCTAGTCTGTTTATAATTATTATGATAATATAATGGCTTACCATTATATACTGATTTAATTACGCATTTATCTGCTTCATATGACTTTATTTTGCATTATGTCCACTTTATTATTTAAATTTTATATTGCATATATGCATATATTTTTATTTTTTATTGCCAAAATTTTATTATGCTCTTATTTTTAAATAATTTGATAATGTTTGACCTGATATTGTTGTTTTTAGAGATTTATTGTTTTGATAATTTTAGGCACATATTAATTTAGTCATCTTATTAGTATTAAGTTATTTTGCTATCATTTTGGTATGAGATGTTTGCCTTAGAAAATAAGGCCTATTTTATAATGATTATTGTGTCTTGTGGGGATCAAGAAGCTTTCCCCATGGTTTATGTTTAATTATCACTCATTATTATTAAAGGTACCTAGATCCCTTGAGAGGATCATATATATATATATATATTTGGTATGTCTTTCCACATTTTCCTGATGTGCTGTGACAAAAGTCCAGGCATCTTCTTCTGCCTCAGATATAGATATTTGGAAGTCACCATTCTTATTGATATTTTTTTGCTCTGTGGAGCCTATGTTTTTCCTATCATTCATGATAAACCTTTATATTTACCACCACAATAGGGAAGTTATTTTTGTATTAGAATTGACATGGCAATGATTAGTAAGTTTATGAAGAGTTAGTTCTAGAGATTGCACTATGTACAGTGCTTTATGGTTCATAACAATGTCTGTATTGTGTTGACCACAAGTAAACCAACAATATATTCATGCCCTTTTAAATATTTAATATTTAGCACTTGGCATATAGATAATACATAACCTTATGTTAGTTGTATACTCATCTGGATCACCTCACCGATGGAGTTGCAAGTCATTTAATATTTAAAATACTATTATTATTATTATTACTATGTAGACAGTAATTTGGTATGATTTATGTCTATGACTTCTCATAAATGACCCACATTTTCATTTAAAAATTTATGTAGAAGTTTTAAAACAGTGCTAGGCAATCTTAGTTAGGTTGTCTAAATCTTATAATTATTGATATTCTACCAGCCTGCTTATTCAAACCCAGCTAGTGTATAATGCAATATTAATTTAGTTGTCTAGATTACATAATTACCAGTATTATATTAATCTATTGTTTATTTAAGCTCAGTTAATTTTAATCTAGCCTATTTGTATGCTTTTCTGCATTTTAAGGCTATATCAAAAGTTATTTGACAAAAGTGTTTATTTTAAATTAATTTATGGCTTAGTTTACTATAAGCTATAATTTTGCTATTATTTATTTCAAATTTTTAATTGTTCTTGAGCTAATTTAAAATACATATTAATTTTATTGTTAAACCACTATCTCTACGTGGGAATATTTGATGTATAACCTACTAAAAGATTTGTATTTGAACCTTAGTAAATCTGTTAATAAAGATCTGGATGTGCTTATGTGCCAATTGATTTTAACTATTTGTAACAGCACTTATGGTGGCAAATAATTGTAAATGTTTGACGTAAATAAAAAAATTTATACATATTATTTTTATATTTAATCATTAATAAATTTAATTATTTTAAAAGTATTTAGTTTCTGTTTACTATATGTCATTTGTCTTGAGTTCACTAAATTTTATGAGTCCATTAAAGTTATTAAGTTTACTATCTGCAAAGATCATAATGTTAGCAATTCTTTGCAGTTCCAAAACTTGATATTTCCAATAAGAATCTTCACAGAAACTCCTCATTTCCAAAGATTAAAATTGCCTGTAAGAGAAATAAAAAATTGTTTATTTTAAAATAAATTCATATTAATATAATTCTTTGTTGAAGAGACTGCACTCATTATTAATTATTTTATAATTTAAAGATATGATCATTGCACTTTATAATTTAGTTTGTGTTGTCCATGGAATAATAAAAAGACATAAAATGTACCCTTTTCTTTCTATTGTTTTTGAGTGATATCCTGGATAAATGGCTGATTATTCTGAATTTAATATATTTTATTATGCAAGTATTTAGCAAGTTAAATGTTTTCTTTGTGTAATTATTTCTGATGTGACAAATTTAGTAGTCCTATATTTATAAGTATATGCCTCCTATAGTCTCCCAGGATATCATTCATTTACTTGGCAACCAAGTATTAAAGAATTCCTAAAAGATATTCAGAACCCTGAGATTATCATTATTGTTATTATATTCATATTCTTGAATAAGTTATTCATTTAAATTACATTATTGTTGTGGCAAAAGATATTTTCATTATTCCATGTATATTAGAAAAGTGAACTGTATTTTATTTTTACTCTGCAAGTTATTGCTTTTAAATTTCCCTTTATCTTAATGAATGTCTCCGAAATATCCTTTCTTTTATTCTAAGTGCCACTGAGTCTAATCCATGAACCAGCATAAGAATCTCTAATTGTATTAATGTTAATATCAATATTATAGAATCTACTTTAACTTGCCTACTTGTACTAATCTTCTCTTCTTTAGATTACAATATACATTCTTTAGATGTTTTACATATTTATGTTTTTGTGCTTATTTTATGAAATTTGATAGCTGTATTCTTAGAAAGATGATCACAAAATAGAGTGGGAACAAAATTTGGATTTTTTAGTGTTGCTCTCAAAATTTCTAAATAAAGCCTTTATTTCTCAGAAATTGGCTATGGAATTAATGATAGCATATATGGTACTGAAATTGAGAAATGCAGGCTTATACAGAGTTCTTTTTTTCTTAAAAAAAATTGTATGAATATATATATCTTTTAGTAGTAATTTTTTAATAATCTTCCAGTCTCTTAATATTATCAAAGTTAATGTTGGATTGACTTTTTGTTTATAGTTTATAAGACTATATTACAATTTTTTTCTTGGATTTTATATGAAGCAAGAATATTTTATTTAAAAATAAATAATACTTGAAATGTTTATAAAGGAAACATAAATGTTTGAATCAAAATTAAGTGCTTAATCTAATAAAAAAGTTAATTAGGTTGCTTATTTTAAGAATATTGTAATGAAAATTATAATTCATAATCTTTTTTTTATATAAATTATCTTTGTCATCTATGGCATGCTATGTTTATGATTATTTTTTTCTTTTCTGTTTTATGTAGGTCTAAGACATGGAAAAAAGAATGATATTTTATAAAAAGAACAAACATATCATTGAAATATAAAACAGATTGATTATGGAATTAATTTACTTTTTTTTACCATAATGTTATGAAATTAAGAACTACTAAAATAAGTCAAGCAGGTTTGAATGAAAGAAATCTTAAAAAGTGTAAGAGCTCATTTCTATTCATTATTATCTTGCTAGTAATTATATGTTTAAAAAAAATTTTAAATGAAAATATATTTTATGAAATATATAAATGCGCTTTTATAAATGTTCACAAAATATGTTAATAGAAAATGGAAATAAGTTTTTTTGATTAAAAACATTTGTTGAATAAAATATTTAAAATGATATAAGCCATGAAATATTTATTTAGACATTTTATCACTCTTTCTGGTATTACACCAAAAATGATCATCTTTATAAAAGTATAGTATTATAAAAATGAACAACTTATTTGTCTGTCAATTTTCATAATTAAAATAGCTGCCAAAACATGAAAGGCATATTTTTATAAGAATGAGAAACTTCAACAAATCGCCAAAGAAGCAATATAAGAAGCAAGTAAAAATAATATCCTTATGGCTTTTGGTAAAACAATATATAAAAACCTATTGCAGTATACAAAGTTATTCATTATAGTTTGTGTGAATTCAAGTTTTTATAAAGAATCATCCAAGAAGATATAAGTGAGCACATATAGAAGAGAAAACCTGTTGAATGTAGTTTATGTGAAGAGAAAACTGCACAAATTTCAATTTAAGATGTATAAAGAAATTTTTTCACTGTAGTTTGTGCAATAATGATAAACTTTAAGAAAACATTGAAAGTCAGGAGAAAAAGCTTTTCAATGTAGCTTGTGAGAATTTAAGGATGCATATAAAGGCACTAAAAATGCACGAAGAAACACATACAGGAGAAAAGTCGTTCAAATGTAGTTTGTGTGAATACATGTATACAACAGTGGGAAGTTTAAGGCGACATGAAAGAACGCATAGAGGAGAAAAGCCTTTTAAATGTAGCTTCTGTGACTACAAAACTGTAGAAATGTACCGTTTAAGACTGCATGAAAGAATACATACAGGAATAAAGCCATTTAAATGTAGTTTATGTGAATATAAGACTGCACTAAAGGGCAGTTTAAGTCTACATGAAATAACACATACAGGAGAAAAAGCTTTTCAATGTAGTTTGTGTGAATATGTGTGCGCAAGGAAAGGCAGCCTGATAGAACATGAAAGAACACATACAGGAGAAAAGCCATTTGAATGTAATTTTTGTGAATATAAAAGTGTAGGAAAGGCCCGTTTAAGACTTCATATAAGAACACATACAGGAGAGAAGCCGTTCAGATGTACTCTGTGTGAATATACGTATGCAACATTAGGAAGTTTAAAACGACATGAAAGGACACATACAGGAGAAAAACCATTTAAATGTGGTTTGTGTGAATATAAGACGGCTGGAAAGAGCAATTTAAGACAGCACGAAAGGACACATACAGGAGAAAGATCTGTCCAATGTAGTTGGTGTGACTATAAGACAACAGAAAAGGCCAGTTTAAAGGTGCATGAAAGAACACATACAGGGGAAAAGCCTTTTAAATGTGGATTGTGTGATTACAGGAGTACTCAAAAGTGCAGTTTAAAACTGCACGAAAGAACACATACGGGAGAGAAACCTTTTTTATGTAGTTTGTGTGACTATAGGACAGCAAAAAAGTCTAGATTAAAGATGCACGAAATAAGGCATACTGGAGAAAAGCCTTTCAATTGTAGTTTGTGTGAATATAAAACTGCACAAAAGAACAGTTTAAAACTGCATGAAAGAATACATACTGGGGAAATGGCTTTTGAGTGTAATTTGTGTAAATATACAACAGCAGAGAAGGCACGGTTAAAACTGCATGAAAGAAAACATACAGGAGAAAAGCCTTTCAAATGTAGTCTATGTGGGTATATGTATGCAACAATGGGACGCTTAAAGAGACATGAGAGATCACATACAGGCGAAAAGCCTTTCAAATGTAGTTTGTGTGAATTTAAGACTGATGAAAGGTACCGCCTAAGAGTGCATGAAAGAAAACATACTGGTGAAAAGCCATTTAAATGTAGTTTTTGTGAATATAGGACTGCAAGGAAGGAGTGTTTGGTACAGCATGAACGAATACATACAGGAGAGAAACCATATAAATGCAGTCAATGTGAATATAAGGCTGCAGAAAAGGGCACTTTAACTCTGCATGAAAGAAAACATACTGGAGAAAAACCTTTTGCATGTAGTTTTTGTGACTATAAAACAGCTGGAAAGGGTAGATTAAGGGTCCATGAAAAAAGGCATAATGGTGAAAATTCTTTCAACTGTAATTTGTGTGATTATAAGACTGCACAGAGAAGCAAATTTAAATTGCACAAAGCATCACATCCAAAAGAAAAACCTTTTCAGGGTAGTTTGAGTGAATTTAAGACAACACAGAATGAAAATTTAGATAGATCATTAATTATGAAACAAGTATTTAGTTGTCGATTGTGTGATCAGAAAGAAATGGATAAAAAGGATTGGGAAACTCATGAAAATGAACATTTTAGTAATCAGGAGGTTGTAGACCTTTATGTTTTACTATCTTAAAATATGTAATTTTTTTTGCCTTCGGATAATTAAAAAATCTAAGTGTGTGTCACTGCAGTATTAAAAATATACTCTTGCATGTTATAGCAATAATTCATTATTTTTTCTCGTCAAATATTTTAATAGCATTTCAATGTAATGACTGTACATTATAAGTCAGGGGTCCCCAACCTTTTTGTACTTAAGAGAACATTCTTTAATACCGGCCAGGTGGCAGGCACAATTTATTTTTTCAGTCAGGTGGTGGGCACCATTTATTTTTTCAATGTAAATTTATAGTTGGATATTGTTAATAATACACATAATGTACAACAAAATATTTATTTCAAAAATAAAATTTTAACATATAATTAACATTTATATTTTTACGTTGTAAAAAGTATAGTATGCCCTACAATTTGATTACAATAATTTATAAGAAATTTTAAAAATTAAATTTACTTGTATCAGATAAATAATTTTTTATCCTGTTCAGATAGTGGTGGGCACACATAAAATGGTCTGCAGGCACCATGGCGCCCGTGGGCATAGGGTTGGGGACCCCTGCTATAAGTAAACTATCTACAACAATGTGTTAATGTTATGTCTTGATTGGTATATGTCTTTATGTAATTATATAGTGAACATTCCATAAAGCAATAGGAGAGAGCAAATGGTTTTTTCCATTTCAATAAAATGAAGTTTATTCTTCAAACTGAGTTGTTGTGCTTAAATTAGCATAATAAAAGACTGCTGTCAAAAAATTTTAGATTTAATGATGAATAAAATTGTAATAATAATCAATGATAATTTGTTAGAAATAGTAGGAATATAAATTTATACACCCATAAATTTTATTGAATAATCAGTTATTGCATTTCAGTAGTAATCCTATATTATTGCAGTTTACGTTAATGAATTCACAAATTTAAATCAATCTCATAAGTTTAATAAGATTCATAGCTAATTTTTTTAAATTAGCAAAGTTCTATTATATTAAAAAAAATTCAGAATATTGTAAGATTTCCCTCTTCATCCATGTTTGAGACTTATTTTTAGAACTACTTTTTGGATTATATTGTTTATTGAAAAGAAAAATGAGTTCTCTAATATAGAATATTCATTTTTAATTCTGTGTTTAAATATTTGAATAATATACATTTTGTTTGTACTTCTGAAGAAGACTTTATACAGTTGGAACTTCAACTTTAAATGCAAATATAGTAGATCAATTTGTGTATATTGAATGTAATGTAAATTATATAGTAAATGAAAATAGGATCTTTTTTTATAAAACTAGCATTGTAGTAAGTATTTGAAATCACTGATGCATATTTGGTTTGCAAAATCCAGTACTACTGAAGAGATAATTTTTTCTTTCCTAACACGTTTTTGATGTGAATTTGTAAAATATTGCTAAATGTCAAATTTAAGATTTTTGTATAAATAGGATTTCATCTAAAACTCAACTTTTTTCCTATTGTAAAATACGGATTCAATAAATATCTAATTATACACAAAATGTCCCAGTAAAAATGTGACTAAATGGTTTTGCCTCCACACTCTGTAATACTATCTGTGAATCAGTGCATGTTATGAGGAGACAGCTTACCTCACCATAAAAATGTTAAACTGATAACATGTCTAGATCCACAATTTATGGCATGTGAAAGTTCATGTGTATTTGTCATCAGAAGACAAATGACTGCAGTAACTACTGCTATATCTGCATTAGTATTAAACTTCAAACATTTATTATATTTTATTGAATATAACTTTTTTAATATTATTTTGGATATTTATTTGCAAAGCTTAATACTAAAAAAATCTGCATTATTGGAACAATTATATAATCTTTATTATTTAAGTCCAAAACTTTTTAACCGAGGGTTATAAGCATCACCACAGGTATTTTTTATTTAATATCAAATCTCAATACTTCTCAATATAATAATCAATTTATTCATATATACATATAATATACTTTGTAATCAGTCTTTGGCATTGGATAATTGAACACACATAAGAAGTATTTCTTTCCTGTATAAATATAAAATAGTCAATTGGTCATCCCATGTTCTTTGCACGCATTTTAATTTGTGTGCAATAAGCTTATTTAAATTTCATAATAAAAAAATTTATTTCAATATGTGTCTGTACATTTATTTCTTCCACTGTCGTTGATATGACCAAAAATTTATTTCAATATGTGTCTGTACATTTCTTCCACTGTCATTGATATGACCAACTAACTCTTAATTTAGACATACTAGCTTTTTTTTTTTTTTAAATCTTACATTTTTTTATGATATCAAATGTAAAGCACTTTAAGCTAGTTATAAAAGTTATCTATTATGTTTTTCTTCTGCACTCTTTAATATTAAAACAGGATAAAACAGCAAGCTAAGTTTTTTTTTAAAGGGATTATTTTTAAATCTGAGAGAGAGATTTATAAAGTTCATGGACAATTACCTTCATTAATTATTTCCTATCCATTTATAGTGGAAAAACAATGCCCAGTCATAAATTAGTGACAGGTAGAAGTTCATTGAGCTTGATATTTTATTTTGATTTTTTTTTTTTTCTAATAAGTTTTACCTTTGTAACATTCTCTGAGTGTTGACATTAGAGACGTAAATGTATTTAAAGATTATTATAATGCCTGCTTGGATTTTATAAAATAATTGATATGTCAACGGCTATTAAAAGCTACATTTAATTACCAATTAGTTAAATTAATAGTGGTCATCATATGACCATGTTTCATGAATACTGTTAAAATTTTTCTCTGCAAATTATGTAGGAGCGTATTAGAATTTATTTAAAATAAAATAAAAATGACTACCATTCTTTTGAAACAAGTCTAAAATATCTAATTATTTAACTGAAATAGCCTCAATGTGTATATTATATTTATATATATCTATCAATTTATTTAATCTATATCATATCATATTTTAAGATCTTTTATATCTATATATAATGCTTGTAAGCCATTATATCACCAAATGACTGCAAAATTTAAATAATATTAAATAAAGCTATACGACTAACTCAATGTTTTCAGAACCATAAAGATTTTAAAATGTGGAAGCAAGCTTCTTTCTTAAATCATCCCTCTTTGCTACGTATTCATTAAAGACCCATTTCTTTCTTTTTTTTTTTTGTTGTTATGGACATTCTGTTGCAAAAAAGCCATTTTATTGAATCAGGAATTAACAGGTTGTGGTCAGTAATGACATGAATTTTATTTTTCATATGCGTTATATTTGTTATGGGTCCAATTATTGCTTCGTACCTTTGTTGCTTTGCTTACTTTAAAAGGTTGAAATAAATCAGCCTTAAAGTCTTGATCCACATGCAAAAGAGCCATTTTATTGAATCAGGAATTAACAGGTTGTGGTCAGTAATGACAAATTTTATTTTTCATAGGTATTATATTTGTTATGGTTGCAATTATTGCTTCGTACCTTCGTTGCTTTGCTTACCTTAAGAGATTGAAATAAATCAGCCTTAAAGTCTTGATCCACATGTGAAAGTCGATGAATTCCCGGCTCATGGATCTTGGTTTCCCTACCCGAAGCGTATCTAGATTACCTAGTATGTGAACGAGATGTTTTAATTAGAGAATTGGCATGTCTTCACTATATTTTTATTGTAGTATAAAATATGTTTGATGAGACGACCGCATATTTTATTATATATATATGGTCTGTATCAGTTAGGCAAAGCATAGTTCAAGGATAATAATGATTACCTTAGTTTATTGTACTTGTAAAGTCATACCGTTTCTCTTATTATTAAAATAAATTCTTTTAGTTTGACATTTCGAAATGCTCTTTCAAAATTGAAAGTCTGTACTCGTTTATAATTAATTATCGATACTTAAGCACATAATTGATCATCATTGGAAATGGATCATTTTGCTTCCACATAAGTTATTAAATTGAAATTCTATATGAAGACAACTCTAAATTAATTATGGTATATAATGATATATTTATTATTTTAAATTCTTGGCACCTTAATTACAAATGTCTTATAAATCTATTGTACCTACTCAACCACACACTCAAGCATTATGTATTTTATGTTTTATATGTTAAACTATGTAATCAATTGTCAATAATTGCAAATCAAATGATCTAAAATCCCAAGTTGTATAAACAAATTTCTATCATTGTAAAATCCATCATTATATAAATTAATAAATCCTTTTGATATTTAATTTTAGAGTGCTTTTCATTTATGTTGTTCTGATTCTCTAGTATAAATTACTCTCTTAATGGATGTTTTATTAATATTGAATTCAAATATATGTAATCGGTCAGGAATGTCATTATTATTATTATTGCAGTTTCAATTTATCAATTGCTACTAAATTAATCCTCAATCATTCAAAGGAATGATTATTATTTAAATGTTAATTCCTCATATATCTCTTGATATTATATTACTCAGTCTCCTGCGAACCATGACCTCAGCTGGGCCGGAATAAAAAAAAGGGTATTGCTGATGTCATCAAAAACATTATTTATTAGTTGGAAACTTGGAAATTCATGCAAATAGGTAGGAGTCTACGATTGCCCCTGACTTATGTATCTTGTGCTTGGTTGGAACTCTAGGTACTTTTGCTAGAGTTCTGAGTTTTGTTGAATGGATACACGCTCTTGACTGGTACACTGTTGATGTTGCTAGAAAAATTTTTTCTATGAGAGATTTTTATTTTCCATTTTGAGTTACATAGGATTAAACCAGGTTCAATTTTTTGTTTCAATTCGGTCACCAAAAGGAATTTACTCATTTTTTTGGAATTATATACTTTGTTCAATTGGCAGAAGTTTGATGTATCTTTCAATTCCATAGATTGACAGCATTTAGAATTTGTTCCATTATTTTTAAAAAATTTAGGGACAATCTTTACTCCATGCAGAAAAGATTGCTCTTAAAATTAATTCTTACATTTAGAATTTAGAAAGTCAAACTGCTTTATTTCTTTTACAAACTAAATATTCACTAGTTTTTGTTTATTTAAAGCTCTAATTACAATCTTATCAGTATCGTTTTGTCTAGGTTTCTAAAACTTTATTTGTACAAATAAATATGAGTTTTTCTTTTTAATTAATCAAATAAAAATCAAAAGAATTCAGCTAATCTAAAATAATTATTGGATTTAAATTTAATTGGTAACATTTTTTTCTTTAATATCACAATAGTCATCCAAAATTTTGGTCTAAATAATTTTGTTAATGAATATTTCTGTTGTATAATTTTGACTATACCACTCTCATGCAAGTTAATGACTGACCTCTTTGCTTTTAATATCTTATATAATAAATTATTAATTTCATACACGTACAATGAAAGTTATATTAGTAATAAAGATTTATTATAGCACATCAAACATCTAACATTTATGGTACCAAAAAATTATAATATTGGAAAGCATTATGCATAACTAATTTAATAATTTGATTCAAATATTTCTTCTTGAAGTAGTAGCTAGTTTGTGTCTCTTTTATTTTTCTATGGTACAGTTTCATTCAACACTCAGTTCGTAAATCTTTACATAAAAAAATTATGAGATAACCATTTCATTTAAATTTCAGTTCATAAAGCTTTATATAAAAGTTATGGGCATTAACTTAATGGTAAGTTTGAAATTTACATAGGTGATTGATCATCCGACGTCCGATTCTTTCGATGTGTAGTCCGCAGTAGTTTTTTTATTGTTTTATTCCTTCCAAGTCTCCGATCAGTATTTAGGTAGAACCAGGTGATGATTTACACGACATTTCCAAGAGAAAGTGTTGGCAAACGATAGAGTTCTACTCACTCACAGAGAGTGGTTTCAGTTCGTATCTAAGTGGACACATTTTATTTATTTTTTTGTTAAAAAACATATGAGGTACCTCAAATTGCTCAACACACTCAGAAAAAAAAAGACAAAGACACTTGTCCAACCTGTTGGCTCCTTTTATACCCCCAGATTTTTTTTAGAAGTTCTGCATATACCTTTTGTTTTATTTTATAATCTTCTACATCATTTCTTTTTTATTACTACAAAGTTTCCTTTCCCTTTATGAATTTCTGCCATCTTTAATTACCATTAGAAAGGCGTTTTCGATACTAATCTTTTACATTTGAAATTTCCTTTCACTATTTGAATCAATTATTGGGTATGCACTATCCAATATCAAATTTATTTTAATTAAATTACAAAAAAAAATAATAATTAAACTTTCATTGTATGTTTTTCTTAAAAAAAAATTATATTACAAAACAAAAAAATTAAAGATCATTTTGTCATTTTTTTTTTATGATATACAATGTCAAATCTCAATTTGTACCATATATATAAATAAACGGTACAATATATATATATATTTAAACGGATAAGATGGTTGGGAGATTCAGACCGATATAATATATATGTATGCGCGGATACATATATAATTATAGACAGAAAATCTTATAAAAATCAAGAAATAAATGCTAAAATTATATATTATTTTTATCTTTCATTTTATTTGTCAGAGTATTTTATTCTGGAGATTCACTTTTGCAATAGACCCTAGTCACATTCTTTTGTATAAAACAAAAGAAAATCCATTAGCAAAGCTGAAACAGAATTTGTAATTAATTTAAAAGTAAAATCATAGAAAACATATTTTTTTAAAAAATTCTTCAAATCTACATTAAGCTTAAAATGGATTTGACACAATAAAAGCATTGGGTTTATTGGGAGAGTGGATCTTATGAAGATAATACTTAAATATTTTACATCACTGATTATTATCGCCAGAATCAAATATATCCATTTTGCCTTGGGCGAATGTAAAAGGGGAATTTTCTAGAAGTATACTGGGAAACATATAAATAGGCCAGGAAAACAATAGAGGTAGCCATTACCATTTTATGTGAGGAAGCAGTATAGTAAATTCACGTCAGTTTTTCTTTAAGAATGTGTGGCAATATGATTGTGGGGTAAGTGGAACATGACCTGCTTTGTTACCGCTGTCCCAGGGTGTGATTGTAGAAAGACCTTGAAGCCGGAAAATTTTTGTTGAAATGTTTCTTTTTGGAGTGCCAAACTGTGAAACTCTTGGAATAAAACTCAATAGCTAGCTATTCCTGTGCTGAAATAATAAGCCAACCTCAAGTTATCGTTCCTATGTGGGACCTAAATTTCAAGTTTGGACTGTTAATAAATTAAGTAATATCGAATATCGTTAAACTGTTTACACTCCTAACCTCCTAATTTATTTTTCATTTTCAGTTAACGTTGTAATTAATTGCTATATAAAAAAATGTCTTCTAAATATAATTATCCCTAAATATATTTAAAATGCTATATGAACTAAACTTTGTAATCTTGACTTCCTGTAATTCACTTTAATGTCTCTGCTATATTTTATGTGTCTTAAATTATGCCTCTCATAATGTCAAAACTTTTCTTATAATGCGGTCTATAAATGATCTTATTATTACCTACAGATATATATATACGTATTGTCTAGATTTATAAATATTTGATTTAAAATTCTATTTATGTGCCAATTTCTTCCATCTTGACAAATTTACACCTGACTTATATCTTTGCAAAATTTAATGTTTTATTTATAAATCTTTCAATATAAAATATGTTTTGGTGAAAGTAAAACTTTTTTTAACAAAATTATTGGTAAAGCAATTATAATTAAAAGTTGAAATAATAATAATAATAATAATAATAACAACAACAACAACAATAATAATAATAATGTCTTTCAACATCAATCATATTACCTGCAACTCAACACCCCCCACCAGATTATTAGCATTGGCAGATGAACTACATAAAAGAATAACCATTTCCAGACCAACTACAGATAATCAAACACAAATTAAAAAACTTACAGAAATGTACAACAATACATGCAATACACTAAAGCAATATGTAGCAATAAAAAAGAAAAAAATATGCCTTACACAACAACATACTTGGACCAGAGTATACATACGGTGGGCATTGGGATACCCATCCACAGTCAGAGTGCCTATGGCACTTGAAATAGATGGCTCTATAACAGCTGGACATAACATGATAAACCCAATATATCAACACTTTAAAAAAAAAACTGCAAAAACAGAGAGTGTACATACCAAATGAAGACATATTTGGAGACCCTGAAACAGATACACCAATAACAACAACTGACATTGTATTTCAACTTGCAACAATAACAAACACATGTCACCCAGGACCACAAGGAATTCCCAAATTTGTGTTCAAACATCTTAGTCACTTCACAGCAAAATACCTGTGCGATCTAGCCAATTACATATCCCAAAAAATTTACAACATACAAAGTCTATACCCAATTGCAATGGTTCCATTTAACAAAAAACTAACAGCAATATCATCTTTATCTAATCTACGACCAATTTCAATGGGACCTTTAGGAATAAAAATTCTTGAAAGAGTGATAAAGGAAAAAATAGAACAATACTTACTCCCTGTGTTATCATCAGCACAATATGCCAAAAAAGGATCATCCATTGGCCAGGGTGCCTTAATGTACAAAACAATTATTGAAGTAGTAAAAAAAAGAAATATGCACCAATTATAGTTCAACTAGACATTGAGGCAGCTTTTGACTCAGTGCCTATAGCCAAATTATTAGACGT